>KZ070967.1:225599-242908 GCA_002091845.1 Anopheles cracens | reverse complement strand
GTATTCCCAGTGTTTGACCTTTTTCCCTGCCTTGCGTAACGGCCAACTTCTGGGGCACACGACGTTCCGGTTGCGTTACATATACAAATCGCAGTCGCAGACGTTCTTCCCGCATCGCAGGACAAACGGACGGCGCATGATCGTGCCAATCGAGCGAGCATGAGTCAATAAATCAGATCCACCGCGTGCCAGAGATGCCCACCGAAATGAGAGGCCCACCATCACACCGCCGTATGTCGAAAGGCCGGATTCGAGTGTCACACAAGTTGCGAAAGCTTCGGCTCAATTATTCTGACCGGCGCGCGTCCCTCGTTAGGCAAGAAGCTGACTGCGGTTTGCATTACAAAACAATGTATCCGGACCGCACGAGCCCGGCATAGTGCCGCGTTGCTCCAATTTCGGCTCCTTTTTGCTCTCACGTTGGGCAGTCAAATAAACGTCATTCAGAAAAACACACACATTCAGAGCAATGTCCATAAAAATCACTGAACTGTCAAAACTGATGCATGAAGTGGAGATCGTCAAAAACAAAAGCATCGACATTGATGAACGTTGTGACATCACTAGCAGAGTCACAGTACGGACACTATTTTATAGCATCGTAATATATATTTTATGGCAACGTTTTGTTGTAATTTTACGACGAAACTAGGCCTGCAATAACCTATCAATACAGACACACAATGTTGGATCATTAATAGAGATCACTGTCTGCAATCTGCGATGAATGATCACCGAGTTGGTAACCTGTATACGCATACGAGTGGCTCCCTGTCCATTAGAAAAATCAGTTTCAAAGTGCAAAGTGTTAGAAATACAAAAAAAAATCTTAATAGGCAAATAATTACACCCGAAAAATAGATACGTCATCCTCAACAAATCACTTTTTAATGACAAGTCAAGAGCTGAACTCGTTTGCAACATTTAGCAAGTTGCTATTCGATTTCAATTACCCGTCGAAACACGCGCAGCGTGGCATACGGTCGCAAAAATAGAAGTATGTTCTCTACAGCTTCCCTAAACCGAGAAACAATATTGAAAAGCTTCACATTCCATCGCCACTAGTCAGGATCGTTAAATACTAATCGATACTTTGCATGATACCATAACCGTGTGTCAGGTGCACTTTACGGCCTGGTGGAACGCTTTCAACTACGATAAACAGCCATGGATTGTTGTATTGGCCTCTCCCTTCCTTCGGTCTAATAGCTGGTGCGTTTTTGGACGAAAGTGAAAGTACTTGTACCAGTGTGCAAATAGGTTTAGATTGCCTTCAATCCAACGAGGAGTCCAGCAGAGCTCAAATGTGATTTAATTTAATGCCGGGCAATCATGTAGATCGTTGTAAAATTTGAAATTCATTGCAGTAACGAACTTGAGGAACGATGAAAAAAGGAAAAAAAGTTGTATACACTGAAGTGACAAATCTGTATGCAACGTATTGAAGACTTGAAGTCAGGAGTGTATTGAAAAAACGATAGACATAATCACGTCGGTGGTTTTAATCAGTTCTCTAGACACTTGAATCGTTTTCTAGAATATTAAACGATAATTTAATTTGATAGTGGTTGTTGCGATGAAAACTTTTTGCAACGACCATAGGTGTGAAGAAGAGACTTCAGTGATTTTATAGTTTGTATTACATCAACATTACGCACTTTAACAACGGCAAAAAACGAGGCTCCAACTAATTGTCCATTAGAAAAATCAGTTTCAAAGTGCAAAGTGTTAGAAATACAAAAAAAAATCTTAATAGGCAAATAATTACACCCGAAAAATAGATACGTCATCCTCAACAAATCACTTTTTAATGACAAGTCAAGAGCTGAACTCGTTTGCAACATTTAGCAAGTTGCTATTCGATTTCAATTACCCGTCGAAACACGCGCAGCGTGGCATACGGTCGCAAAAATAGAAGTATGTTCTCTACAGCTTCCCTAAACCGAGAAACAATATTGAAAAGCTTCACATTCCATCGCCACTAGTCAGGATCGTTAAATACTAATCGATACTTTGCATGATACCATAACCGTGTGTCAGGTGCACTTTACGGCCTGGTGGAACGCTTTCAACTACGATAAACAGCCCACTCAACGATGGGGGGAGATTGGTTAAGTAAACATCGATCAGTGAAAAATGACTCACAATCTTTCACCGGCATTATTATTACTGCGCTGTACTGCTCACTCTAGTCAAGCTGCGGCCGTCCAGCGGGATAGATTATTTATGATAAAGATAGACCACAGATCATCCTGCTACTCATCGTAGCTTCCACAGCAAAACTACTCGCCGTAGTCCATCATCCGCTGCGAGTTTGGATCTGTATTCCCCGCCACGGTTCGCAAGCTTCGCACCGATTAAAGACAAAAAGGTCAGCCCGAGCGGGAGTGGAGCGGTAACGATGCCTACCGGATTTAGCATAAGCCTCCGGCTAGCGTCACGACAAACGATGGCGTTGCTGGGTGGCTTCATATTTTGCGTTACTTTACGAGCACTGCAACACTGTCAGCGTCAGCGAGTCGCGCGCGATGCCTGAGAGATGCGAAATCCTGTGCGCGAAAAACTTCTAAACCATTTCCTGTTTATGCACGGCTTAAGCAGCTCCGTTCGTCGCCCGTACCGCGCTAAGTGCTGCGGAGTGAATGTAGATTTATTTGATGTTTTATTGATCGATTGTTACATAAGCAAGCCAGGGAATGCTCAGTGTGCACGCTGTTCGCCTGTTCACCGTACCGGCCGGTGGTTGGACAATCTTCACCCTAAGATTCACGCGACGATGCCTCGACATCAGCTGTCTCTAGTGTCGAGGTAACACCACCACGTAACGAACAGTTTACGAGCGTGGCAAAGGAGCAGAGTAAACACACGCGAAAGAACGTGTGCTCCGTAGAAACGTGAAGAGCTGCAGAAACAGTTGACAAAACACTAGAGGACGCAAAGTACGCAAATGTTTAGGCGGAGCGATGGAAAGCTTCACCTGGAAAGTGTGGTTAGGCTCACTTGTGTCAACAACATCAAGATTAAACTGGATCAAGATCAAGATCGGCAGAAAGAAAGCACGCCATTCGGGTTGGGAACGTTTGCAAATACTTGACCTGTATTGACTGCCGGTAGAATGTGTTGCACACATGTATGAGCTAGTTGAGGTTAAGTACCGTTTCTTTATGTTGGGAAAGCGCTTTGTTATAATTATACTTATAAGCGTGGGACCTTGGCCTTGGAAAGTTTTGATAGAATAAATCAACACAGATTCGATACAAAACCAAAACATTACGAAACTGTGTCTCAGTCACTTTTTCTCCTAGGGTTGAAGATATAACTCAAACCCTAAATCACTCATCGCCCGAGGGCTGATATTAACGGGCTGAGACAAAAAACCTCCCATCAACATCAAATCTTCATATTTTATTACACATCTCATCGGTTCATTGGGGACATTCATTTTCGTTTCCTCTACCGAGGACGATCCCATATTCCGTTTTACCTGTACCTGTCTCGCTTCATTTCGACACAAACCATGTAAGGGTACCAGTTAAAACATCGATACCACCGTGAAGTATTCTTACCGCCAAAGCCCGTCGATTGTTTCGATTGTGTTCGGACCCGTGCCAATCCCCGAAGGCCATCCTGAAAGAGCGATCTGCGCAGCGAGGTGTCGGAGCAAAATTGAATATAACAATATGAATCTTTCCCAATGGATTGTCATATCCCCTCTGTTCTTCTTCAACATTCAAGTTGAAACGTCTCCAGCTCAAACATCAAGTCTCAAGCCAAGTGAGGTGCTCCATCTAAGACCATCGCCGATACCTCACGTATTAGCCGCTCTATCGGCGTCGATCGATCGAACGCTTCTAGTCCAGCAGGCACGTTTAATTCACCGCAGCGCTTCTGCCAACGTCGCTTACGGGCACTCTTGCCAATTCATGTCTCCCCTGTTCAAGATCGTGTCATTTTTATGTTCGAGATTTTAAAGTCTACCTCATGAGATATCGATGCCGGCAACGCGCTGCGAACCCTGCGAATATCAATAATAGGAAGAACTGGGTCATCAGTTCTTCGTCACGTTAATACTGTGATCACTTTGTTACTGCGAGCGTTTGCAACCTCTTAACAAGTTCGACCGAGCGGTCAATGGTTTGCGGAAAACGCAATACGTCACCGCACAGCACAGCCGGAGTTCGGTGTTGACCTATAGCGCAACATTTGCCCTCGAGGAAGTCGACTGGCGCGAATCCAGGAAATCACGAGTCAATACTCGTTCTGCCAGTCTTCGACCAGGCAGCCGTAGGCGGTACGGTGCGCTAGAAACCATCGCCGGGAATTTATCTTCCCTTAGAAGATTCCTAACGCGTTTCTCGTTTAAAGGAGATTGCAGCGAAGCAAGAAGGTCAACATTAGCACCATGCACATTTGCATGAGGTTTTAAATTTGCGTGACTTGAAGACACAAAGCCGCTTTACAATGTCACCCATATAAAGGCTATTGAAAGGCGCCTACTCGGTTGGATAAATACGGAAATCGTCTTTAAATCGCACGCGATCACAGTATGGCTCCTACTATGCTCTACACGCTTCTTACCAAGGCGAAGGAATGATAACTTTTATAGTAGGAATTATGTTTTTCCATCTGTTTTTACTTTAAAGGAGGTTTATAACTATTAAGTCTACAACAATTACTCACACAAAAATTGATAACAATTGAGTAGACATCAAACTAACTAACAATTCATTTGTTCCTCCCTCATTACAGTGAACACCTCTTCCGCACGATGGCCGACCTGGTGGTAAGCGAAGGGTACGCCGCCGTGGGCTACGAGTACATCAACGTCGACGACTGCTGGCTGGAAAAATCGCGTGGCCCACGCGGTGAACTGGTGGCCGATCGGCGCCGTTTCCCGAGTGGCATGAAGGCACTCGCAAACTACGTGCACACCAAGGGTCTGAAGTTCGGTATCTACGAGGACTACGGAAACTACACGTGCGCCGGCTACCCGGGTATTCTTGGCTTCTCCGCCAACGATGCGGCCCAGTTCGCCTCGTGGGATGTGGACTACGTCAAGCTGGACGGGTGCTACTCGCTGCCGATCGACATGGATCACGGTTATCCGGAGTTTGGACGCAATCTGAACTCTACTGGACGTCCGATGATCTACTCCTGCAGTTGGCCAGTCTATCAGATCTACGCGGGCATGAATGTGGGTATCGAATGATAAATTTATCGCCGAATGTCTGATAAATTTGAGTTTCAATGAACGCTTCTTTGGACATTCCAAAACAGCCCAACTACTCGTCGATCATCGAGCACTGTAATCTGTGGCGCAACTACGACGACATCCAAGACTCATGGGCCTCGCTGGAGAGCATTATCGATTACTATGGCAACAACCAGGATGCGATCATCCCGAACGCTGGACCAGGACACTGGAACGACCCCGACATGGTATGACAAATCTCACTGATGTTTGGAAAATTCTGTTTAACTCATCCATCACCCTTTTCATAACAGCTTATCATTGGCAACTTCGGTCTCAGCTACGAGCAGTCCAAGACGCAGATGGCCCTGTGGGCAATTATGGCCGCGCCGCTGATGATGTCGGTTGATCTGCGCACGATCCGGCCCGAGTTTAAGGCGATTCTACAAAACCGCAAGATTATTGCGGTCGATCAGGACCCGCTCGGTATTCAGGGGCGAAGAATCTATAAGGTACGCATTTGCTCATGCCTAATGGAACACATCTATTTTACCCCCTGGCACTGTTTTTGTTTTTTATCAACAGCACAAGGGTATCGAGATCTGGTCCCGACCGATCACTCCGATCTATCAGACGTACTACTCGTACGCGATCGCCTTCGTCAACCGGCGAACGGACGGTACACCGTCGGATGTGGCCGTGACGCTCCGTGAGCTGGGACTGATTTCGCCTACGGGCTACAGGGTCGAGGTAAGATAAACTACCGATGGACGTTCACTCGAGGCGATGCTAATCATTGCGGTGTTTCATTTTAGGACCTGTACGAGGAAGTAGACTATGGAGTACTGAGCCCGCAGACCAAGATTAAGGTGAAGGTGAACCCATCCGGCGTCGTGATTCTACGAGCGGACGTGCAGCCAGAGCGTTTCTCCAAGAGACCGTACAATCCTATCTTCTATCGCTACCCTAACTAGATCGTAATCAGTAGTCGATCTTAAAAAATCTCCCACGAACTGTTAGACGCGTTAAACTGCGTACAACAACAGATAATTCCAAATTCAAAGTCCCTTTGCGGAATCGATCCATGCAATAGCAGTACACCTCTATCATGCGACATTTCAACAAGTTTCAGCAGATTTATAAATGAAACAATTCGATAGTGGTATAAGCAGAAACAGTAAACAATTCTATAAGGATAGATAATCACGATTAGATGAGAAGATAACAATCATGTGCCAGTTTTGATGGAAAAGAAAACAATTAATAACAAGCAGATACACTTTCCTTACACCTTCACAAAAACAAACACAACTTAAGAATAGTGAAGCTCAAAACTAGAACGCAGGTGAAGAAAGGGCTATCTTGAGATCACTTCGCTACCTAGGCACGATCGTGAAGGAAGAAGAGAGAGAGAGAACCGCCTACACATAACTTAGCACATAACGCAACACTCCACGATCCAAGCAGTCCGAAACCAAAATGGTGCTCTCATACGAAAGTGTGCCCTCTGTGCGGTATCGCAGGAAACATACTTCCCCATAAGGTGCTCTGCGGGCGAAGGAAGAGCTCCACAGTGATATGATAATGTTACGTTATGGGTTTTATTATTTTTTCCACCCCTTCTGCCGGGGAAGTAGAGAAATCCACCACACACCGATCGGATGAGACCGATCGTCTTCTCCTTGCCCAACAATTCCTGTCCCATCCCGTCAGAAACAGACGGGGCATCCATCAGAATCCGTGGTGTATGATGATCTTGGTACGTGCATAAGGTTAGGTTTGTACATTGTATAATTTATGATGCGGGACAACCCCGGAGGTAGTGCGTGTGTGATGTCCTTGTGTTTTTTTATTCCCGACACTTTCCGAGTGCTTATCTATCGTGCATCTCGCTGGAGGTTGCCTGAGGTGGTGGGGCATATGTTTCCGACACGTGCTTTAGTAGACTTTTGATTGCCTTCACTAAACAAATGCAACCAGACAGTAACAACGGCCAAGTGTCGTTTGTAAACCTCAACGATCGACAGTGGGATACTGGCAAGATTTCAATGAACTTAACCTATTTTACTGATAGCGCAGCGTAAGGTTATCAAATGCAAAGTATTATAATGAACTGCAACTTTTGAAAACTTTCGTATATGCGTCTTTTATGTCCTTATCGTCTCACATACTCTGACAATCACAAAAAACTGAAGCAATTTCAACCTGTTTTGATTGAATTAATATTAACCGTAAAATAGAACGTAAAATAGGAGTCAAAACATCCATAGGTCACAGATAGCATAGACCATAAATCATACATTTACACTATATTGTTCCGTGATTTACCAAGCTGGAGAGTGATGCAATTATCACCAGCTTGTTATCATCGCTGGCACCCTCGAATTGCAATACAAACAAACCGAAATAAAGAAATCAAAATAGAGCACGGTTCCACTAGCAACACGACGGGTTGCTTCCAGAAGCGAAAATATTCTCAATGCACTAAGTGGCAAGGTAAATGCAGCTCATTATTATGCAAACAACAGCACCGTCGATAGGACAGGCCCCTTCATTTTGTCGGAACAGGGCCGCTAAGAAATCAACCAGGTGTTTTGCTCGCAAACCTGTTAGTGTCACACGATCCGTCAGCCGATGAGATAAAAGTTATCCAACTGCGCCGGCGACCGCGCGATGAGATGTTGTGTTCAGTCTACAAAGCAAAACAACATTGTTGCTAAGCACTTAGATAGCCTCAACAGCTGATGGGATAAAGTTGTGGGGTGCAACAAGATTTTCCATCAGCTAATTAAAATTTAATTTAATTTAATATATTATGTTTAAATCATCTCGATGCGCAATGCGTTCTTCTATACATCGAGAAGCTTTCATACACATTTGTTAATTTAATCTTGTACTGTACATACACATTACTTTTCCATCAACCTAATGTTTGCTTCGAAGAAGAGTTATTGACCGACTCGGTTGCTGGAAGCGAACGTATCAATTTCATTATGCAATTAGCAACAGAACGCTTGAATTCTCATCACTAACGTCTCCATTCTTGTTGTCATGAACACTGCGGACGTGCTGAATGAGCCGACTAAATTCCTCCAACATTTCTTATCGAAGAAATGTGTTTTTATTCTTATTCCCCTACAATGAATATGCAAAACTTAATTGAACCTTATTGCGCACTCATTTAATGATAAACCCAAAAAAACAGCAAAACGTAATGATCACCCATATTGCTCATTGTGAAATTGAAATAGGAGCAACTTCATCGCGCACACACATAGGGAGGCGCGGCGGCAAACAAATTAATTTATATTTAGCACAGGGCTGCAACTCGGACGGAAGGTGTGAAAAGATACGCGTTTCACTTTCCTCCGTAGACGTACATACGTCGTTGTTTATCTTGTGAAGCACAGACAATGTACCCGCAGAGGAAGGAGTGGCTCGTCCTGACGTAAGCAATCGTTTAAAAAAACGCATAAAAATAATCCTCCTAAAGGATTTTTTTTTGTTTATATCCACAATGACATGACATGATATGTCTCTTATTGACCATTGAAGTGTCGGTGATGATTAATTTCAATTGGCCGGTGGTCAGGCATTGTCAGTTGGCTTTGTCTTTCAGTGGAGTTCGTTCTGATGCTTTATAGTACGAGCGAAGACGGTTAGAGTCATTAATTCAGTACAATGTTATATGAAATTCTTAACATTTGTAACAATGATTTGCCTCGTAAAAATTATTTTGAAGAGTATTGTTTTTTTTAAATCTCCTAATGACTTTTTCCAATAAGTCGACTTGAATCAATCAATGTTTACGGTTCAATTTCAGTATTCTTCCTTCGTAAGGGTGGAAAGTTTCCCCCTGCTCGCATAAAAATAATCCTCCTAAAGGATTTTTTTTTGTTTATATCCACAATGACATGACATGATATGTCTCTTATTGACCATAAGTCATCATTATTTTATCAACACACTTCACAGCGCAGGTTCGATTCTTATCACTGTTAAAGCTCTCCTAGAGACGACAAGTCGGTCAGAGATACGAAACGTATGCTTGATTGAAATGTCCTCCCCGAATTAGTTTCATCTTTGGTCGATTAGAGTATTTGGCACTCCAACGTTACGTCTCGGAGCGGCTACAGCACTGATCCAGATGTGTTGGAAGCTGCACTCGAAGATTCTATGGAGCGTATGTTTCTAGAAAGTGTTATTGGCAATTCTGCCATTTGCAGCATTGCTTGAATTTATTAAATTCGTATCTAAATATCCGTAGTCCTGAGTACAGAGTTTTAATCTCACAACCATGCGGAATGCGTTTGCGCACCTGACTATATGACCACCTAACACGTGTTTCATTGTCATCATATCTCATATGCGTGATGCGTGATCTTATTCCTCTGATAAGGCCGAAATCAGCTTTTTTGAGCGATGAAGTTTGATTGGAGTGCATCCATCTAAACAGAATGGTGGATTATATTTGACTTATCGATGAAGGAAGATAGGAGTCGAACCTGAGATTACTAAATGCACACAACAGCAGTCATATGTTAGCATTTGTTTGCATCTCATCACCAACGACAATGCTCTTGAAATCATCACATCAGCGGCTTTCAGCAGGGTTCAATTAGACCTGTTATCTCCCTTTATCTTAATAGAAACACATTAACCTTGCAGCCATAAAACCGGAAACACCATGCACATGCACAACACTATGGAGCACTGACGTGTAGTTTTTTTTTTGCAGTCGGTAATTCCGTCCTTAATTAGGAAGCCAGTCTACTAATGTCGGGAATTTTTGATTGCAGATGATAGTGACGCATTAGTAATACAAAAAAGAAAGCAACAACAAAACGTGGGAATTATTCCAATAAACGTCACAAATGGGATTTCTGGAGCGAACTTCTTTGATTGACGACCAACGTGGAAGTGTCGGTGATGATTAATTTCAATTGGCCGGTGGTCAGGCATTGTCAGTTGGCTTTGTCTTTCAGTGGAGTTCGTTCTTATGCTTTATAGTACGAGCGAATACGGAGTCATTAATTCAGTACAGTGTTATATGAAATTCTTAACATTTGTAACAATGATTTGCCTCGTAAAATTTACATATTTATTTTGAAGAGTATTGCTTTTTAAATCTCGTAATGACTTTTCCAAATAAGTCGACTTGAATCAATCAATGTTTACGGTTCAATTTCAGTATTCTTCCTTCGTAAGGGTGGAAAGTTTCCCCCTGCTCCATTTCCAAACAAACTCTCCATAGCAGCTGATGTAATGTAACTGTCTACAAACGTCACGAAGTGTAATCTCCGCAGTAATCTAATCTCCGGGATGAAATTTACGTTGAATATTTCAAACAAAACGAACTTGCGTAAGTAAAAGTTGGCAAACGCACACTTTCCAAAACAAAAACCCTCAGACCATTCGGTGTTTGATGTTGTAACAAATCTTTCAATAGAAGGGAACATCAATTTGACGCTCGTTTGAACGGTCCTTGAGTCAGAACTGGGTCAAGTACTGTTCCTGCGTGTAGGAGCCAAGGATCACCATCAAGTAACACCCGACAACGCGTGCAAGAAAAGTCAACAAAAATGCAAATGTGACAGAGCATCAAGGTTTGCGGAGGCAATTGGTGGTCAACTTACGGTTGGGGGCGGCGGCGGTGGCGGCCGAGTAGTAGCGCTGATTTGCAACACATTAACCTTGCAGCCATAAAACCGGAAACACCATGCACATGCACAACACTATGGAGCACTGACGTGTAGTTTTTTTTTGCAGTCGGTAATTCCGTCCTTAATTAGGAAGCCAGTCTACTAATGTCGGGAATTTTTGATTGCAGATGATAGCGGTCAGTTGTCGTTGACCATCGGGAAGGTTATTAAACTGTTTTTGTTTTCCTTCTGCAACGCTTGAGCCACGTTCACACACGGTGGCGGCCGACTGGATCGACCAACAGCTTCACTCGATCGATCGAACCGCAAACTCACACTCGATGAACCGATTTAGATGTTTACAACAATCGCCTGGCGCTGGCGCCGGTGAAATCTTCTACAGCTTCCGTCAAAACACCACTAAATCGATTTTTCCACGCTTTCAGAAGTGCTCTGTGTATGTGTTATCTGTGTAAAAGGTCGCTATGGGTGATAACGTACACTTGCACAAAAGTCTCATACAAAACACGCTCCCGGGGGATTCCTATCGGCGGAATAAATTCAATCTATCAGCTTCAATCGACCAATTGCGTGTGGGATTTGAGCCCAAACTGACAAACAAACAAACAAAACGCGGAACTACGCTCACCTTTCTGAAAGACCTTCTTATGTTTCTTATGTTTCCACTGATTCGTTTCCTAATGGTCTTAAATTAGGACTGGCCTTAACCTTACTTTTGACACAGGTTTACGGCTTCTTCCCTCACTCACTGCTTCGTCCGACTAGAAGAAAGACACTTTCGGAGCAAAGGTTACCGACGCGAAGGTGTGTGGCTCTGCTTTTCGTTCACTGAAGTGATCCGACGAGGTGTGTTCGATCAACTTTCTCAGATCGAAGCAATCATGACCACCGGCACGATGGACGCGCCGCAGGGTTACCGCATCCGAACCCGGCTTTTTGCGAGACGGCACAGCCAGCTTAGTATCGTTACGTGTTGTTTGTTTGGAGGTTAGCAACGGGTGCGCTCCAACGAACGCGATGCAAATGAGTTGCAGTTGAAAGCTTTCAGAAAAATTGCAAACTTGGCACGAAAAACACTTCAATTTCTTTCACCAATAATCGTTTCAAACCGATCCACTGCACCGCGTATGTGTGTTGCTAAGCGAATGATGGATGGAACGGCTGCCTTCTGCGGAAGGATATTTAAAAATAATTCTCTTGACCGACTCGCACCGAGCACACAAATCAAATGCGGCGACTGCTGAGATGAGATGGGAACGACGGTTCGACTTTGTCCTCCCGTGGGGTTGGCACATTCACGTAAAGATGTGTGTTTCAAGCAACCACACACGATTGCCCGACAATAACAGAAACTGCCGCGCGTTAGCCCGCGCGTAAGATTTCGCACTTCGTACAATAACGGAGCGACGGGGTGAACGCGTTTAGATTGGAATTGTGCGCATGTGAGGGGTACGTCCGAAGGAGCATTAGATGGCCTGTGTGTCCGTGACTTCCGATGTGCGGAAAGAGGTCGATGCCGGTGCGTGGTATTGTGGCGCTGACGGCGTGGTTTTCCCGTGCAACTGCGTCGATGCGATCGTGACGTTCCGCCGGTTTCATTACCGGTCACATGGACCTGCTGATTGTCCGGTTGTGTTGTTATGTTAATACACATTAACTACAAACAATCAGCACTAACGAAAAAAGAGAGCGAGCAATGACATGCGTCCTTGGACGTAAAGTGGTTTAATGCGGCTTTAGATGTGCCATGGTAGCGGTGAGAAAGAACGTTCTTCAACCGATGGCAGCACCCCACGGAAGCATTCAGATGATATCGTGCTGATTACTTACAAGAAAATTTTAACATTGGATGCAAAATATCAGATAGGAAGAATCAACTCAATTATTTCAATCAACATCCAATTCTTTTGTTGGAACGAATGCATAATAATAGAAATAGAAATTTATATGAATTAAATAAATTATATGAAATGATGAAATAAGAGCAGAGATCAACTTCAAGTTAGGTCTGGAAGAGTCACTCGATAGTAATATTTTTTGGTGTAGAAAGGAAACTTTGGTAGCAAATTCTTCCACTGACATCTACCTGCAAAGTTCGAAACATTTGAGAACAGGAAAAGCTTTGTCCAGAGAAAGAACAAAACTTCGCATTCTATTGCGCCAGACATCCATTTAAATCTTTCAAATTGTATTGTGATGTCGAACTATCCATAGTGGGCCTAAATATGCGCTTGTGTTTCAGGTCTTTTGTTTGTGTAAACTTTGGAACCTTATATTATTACTAATTCTTGAATGTAGTCCACGAATTTCACGTATTCCTCAAAACATGCGTAAGGCGTTTTGAAGCTAATCGATCATTCGGCAATAGGCAAATCCTTATTGATTCTTCATTTGTACCACCTACACCATTCGAGACATCGTAGTTCTTCCCGGTGGAGGAGAAGTTCGTATTGTGCAGGTTTACTGTGCATTGATAGATTAGGATTAGGAAAGTACCAAACATTAATAACAGGTACAATTTGCAGGTTATTAGCTACTAAAGGAAGCCAGTCAAAAACGTAATCGATCGCAGTAAAAACGGACTTACCATTCTTGAAACTGATGAAATCATTATTGTGGTATCACTGAATTAGCACAAATGTGAAACACATGTGAAAAGATAAAGTAATGTACGGCTAATGAATGTAAACAAAGACACAAATCTAAATTGCAACATCCAGTGGAAACAAAACATATCCGAAATCATTGCTATACGAAAACAGCACCGATATGTTTGGTACCCTCGATGGTTTTTAATCCACTTCTAGTAGAAACGTCATGATAATTGCTGAAAACTTTAGTCAAATAAGACGAACCAATAAACTGCAGAATTCTCAACCAAAATCAACTAAACTAAAATATCAACCAAAATAAACAACAATGACCATCACTATGCAAGCATGGTTCGCGCTTTTTCTACTGTCAAAATTTGTAAACAAAACAGCGCTGTCATCTGGATTGACAGCAAGCGCTGCGCCTTCCCACACAATCCATTCCCGAAGGGACGCATTGTTTTGATTGATTTAGCTCTTTCGCTACAAAACACTCTGCAGCAGCAAAAAAGTTTTTCTAAAATGGGTAAAAATAAGCACGCCAAACGAAAGCAATACCTCGGCAATGTGGACGTCCCGCTTTCTAAATCGAACGCCAACGTGATGAAAACATTCGCCTTCGAAGATTTGCTTCCGCCACCTCCAAAATCGATCCTAAAACAAGCCGCCCAAACAAAAGCACGAGAATCAAAACCACCCGCACCGTCCTCGTCGGTCGGAGCGGAAACGGCAGCTTCAGCATCTCAACCAAATACGACCAAATACAAGCAACCGGAACTACACTCAATGCTCGATATATGCAACCAGATTGAAACGGTAAAGCAGCTAGAACCTCCGCCGGTCACCAGCATCGGGCAGCTGACGCCGCTCAGTAAAAAACTCGTGAATGCACAGGTAAGAGAGAGTCTTTCTTGGCGATCGTATTCCTCGGAGATTCACACCAATCGTCCTTCTTTGCAGATCACCAAACAGCTTAACCATCAGTACGATCAGGTCGTGTTCAAACGGCTGGCACCGGTCAACGTGAACGATTCAGTGTTGATTCCCATGCTCGGAGCCCGCAAGACCACTGCCCCCGCCAACGCTAAGTCGAAGTACGTGTCGAAGGAGAAGGACCCGGAACCGACGCTGAGCGACTATCTGTGCCCGATTCTGCGCTTGCCGTACGAGTTCAAACCGCAAGTTCCACCGCAACCGCTCGCACGCGTTGCTTCCGGCCCTGCGTGGAACAACTTCAGTAACATCGAGTACGTGCTGCGGATACTGGACGAACACTAAGGGAAAGTGAAAACGCACGCACCGCCGTTCTTCTCGCATGCATTGCAATTTGAGCATTTATTGGAATGTTTCATTTTTGGAAACGTTTAGTGTAACCGTCAATGTAATACATGTTTTGTCGCAACATTCTTCGGAACCCACTTATGCCGCAGAGCAAGGGCAGACACTTTCGACTGTCATTAAAGTTTAATTTGTATGATTGAAATTCTTTTGTGTTGGTTGTAATTTTGAATTGTTTCTCGCTTCCACTCGCTCTATAAATCTTTCGCCCAACCCCTCGTTTCCATCACAGCGATTCAGTGTTCCATCGGTTTCTTACCTTCTGTCGACCTCGCTTACTTTAAACGTTATGTGAACCAGGTATTAACACAGTATTACCGTGCGCGATTTGCTACATTAAAGTAAAAACTCTCACAAAAATATGCTTAGAGTGGAGAGGAACGTTCGATAGGGTTCAATGGCAGGATAGCAAACACACGGAACGCCTTCCTCCACTGTGCTCTAACATAGCTAGAGGTTCCTTTTCGACTCGCGGAAAAATACTTTGCAGGGAAGAGTAGATGGAATAAAATCAGTTACCTTTTTCGAATCGTCGCCTACGCCTTCATTCGTTATGTGCTGTCTACTCTTCGCCGCCACCTTACTAGCCTAATCTTGAGTGTTCGATCACATGCAATTGCCATTAGTTCATCACTAGAATTTTTCTTCCGGGGCTCGACGGATCTTTTCATAACGTTTCCAGATCATTCTTTCTCGCTACCCTTCCCCGTCCTCATCGACCACAATTACCGACTGAATTTAGCACATCTGTCGAGTCTTTCGGTTCACATCGTCCACAGGTTCTATCGTGGGAGACATACATGGTTCAAGTTCTCTATCATTAATACACAGAAATGCTATTCTCTTTTCCTCCTACGACGCGCTTCTAGATCCACTGCTTTTATCGCAGACTGAAAGAAAAAAAAATGACAAACAATATTCCACCCATAAAACCATTTATTTTAAGAAAAAAATCAGTTGAATAATTGTAATGCAAATAAACGTCAGAATAACAAACATAGTGAATAAGTGCGTAAAACCAAACCCCTTACAGCTATAAACTTAATGCAACGAAAGTAGAGAGTAAATTCAGAAGAAAAACGAACCGTAAACCAAAGGCCGAAACACAATGATAATTATGGGCTCCTTGCGCTGTTTTTTTTTTAATCCAAACAATCGATACCGCACGTGCGGGTGCTGAAAGAATGTTGAAACGATTCGTAGCGAATCCTTAGCATACAACTATCTCCTACTCTCTTGATTTATCATCTAAATGTTTATTTTTTTTGTTTTGCTCTGTGTCTGACACAAGCCATTTTTCATCATCTTCTAAGATTCTTTAGATTGCGATAATTTGAAATCTTTTACTTGTTTTTATCTGTTGTTTTGCATTCTTTTGCAGAATATATCATGTGCAATATGTTATTTTTTTCAGTTTGAATGGTTTTGACGGTTAAAGTTACACAAACTTGGTTGCTTTCTTCTCTATTTGAACCTCTCTAGTAGCTCAGTATAGAACATATATTTTTGTGTATATATTTGTGTGTGTGTTTTTTTTATTAAACTTCAATGTTCCATTTTTGTATTCTTCCTCCCTCTTTCTAATGGTAAAAGCGGTTGCTGCTGTTGGAAATGGAACTGGGTGGGGGCGTGTGCTTGTTGGTGAATGATACAAAAAAGATAAAACAACGAAAAAGAAACGAAATTTGCTTCAATCAAAATGTTTACACAACTTCATATCCCCGGCAGGAATGAAGAGGAGAGGGGGATGAGGGCAGGGAATGGATGCGATGTTTCAATGAAAAGGAATAGAATTGGAATATCGTTACCTCTCCCGAAACCCTGAACTCTCCTTTTTGGAAAATTGATAGAGTGTCGTTAGGGATAGGGAACTACTAACCGTCCTAGCGTACTTCTTTGTGCTTTTTTGTCCAGAGGCATCCGTGCTAAAAGTAAATGCTACCTAATTGCAATCGAAACTCCACCGAGATGGTAATGCCGAATGCAAGAGGCCATCACTCGCTGCTACGAGTACAGATCGAGCGAGATTAGGAAGGCAAAAATGTTGCTCAGGAGCTCCTCATCTTCTTTCTGAGCAATTTCGGGAGTTGGTTCGTGCACGTCGTAATTGAACTTCCAGCAGGTTACCGCCGGGGTGGTACGCGTCTCTAAACGCAGCACGGATGATAATTCCTCTTGATCTAAAACTAAAGTGGTGGTTTCTGGTTGCGGTGGTGCTGCTGATGGTAGTGCTGTAATTTTAGAATGTTTTAAAAGACGATTACGGGCACGAGCACCCGTACGCCAATGCTTGCACTCCGGTCGTCCTTGCAGCGAAAGCGAGCGTTGTAGTTGCCGCCTCCTGCTATCGATACCTGTATCCTCGATCGTTCCAAGCTGACGATCACGCGACAGGCAGACACGGTTTGGAGCTAACAGTGAAAGGAAAATGATTTCACTGCGGGAAGGCGCTGGGAACAAGGACGACGGTTTGCACAGCGGTTCGCCTTCGACGAACCCACACGAATCACCACGATAACTCGCACA
>KZ070967.1:194397-210956 GCA_002091845.1 Anopheles cracens | reverse complement strand
AATAATCGGACTAGCGCTGAAACCACCATCCGAATCGCATCCGACAAAATCGCATGCAACGGAGCAATGACACCACCCTAAAGGTGCGCAGTACCTGGTGACAGCATCCGTCAGTCGGAGTGACAGTCCCAATTTTACAGCTGGGTGCGATGGGAAAATCAAAACAAACAAGCAGCAGCGTTAAAAAAATCCGATCCGTTTGCATCAATAAGGACCATGTAATCGTTCTTCGTGTTGCGTTTCTTTAAATATTTGTAATGTGATCTTTGCCGCGCGATCTTTCGTCGGATCGTCGCATGCGATTGTAGCTGTCAAATTGAACTCACTTATATAAACCCAAAATAGATTCTGTTTATTTAAATGTATCAAATTCTTTTAAAAAATCGCATAATAATCGGACTAGCACTGAAACCACCATCCGAATTGCATCCGACAAAATCGCATGCAACGGAGCAATGACACCACCCTAAAGATGCGCAACCCCTGGTGACAGCATCCTTC
This sequence comes from Anopheles cracens, assembly GCA_002091845.1. Taxonomy (NCBI): domain Eukaryota; kingdom Metazoa; phylum Arthropoda; class Insecta; order Diptera; family Culicidae; genus Anopheles; species Anopheles cracens. The sequence goes on along the minus strand of KZ070967.1, from coordinate 210,455 downwards.
AGTCGGAGTGACAGTCCCAATTTGACAGCTGTGTGCGATGGGAAAATCAAAACAAACATCGCAGCAGCGTTAAAAAAAATCCGATCCGTTTGCATCAATAAGGACCATGTAATCGTTCTTCGTGTTGCGTTTCTCTAAATATTTGTAATGTAATCTTACCCGCGAAATTCGTGTTGTGAGCGCACTGGCATGGCTAGTGGATAGTGGTTTATCTAGTCAATCGTTCAAAGTTCAAAGTGTAGTGATACGTTTAGATTAAAAGTGGGTCCACGATTGACGGAGTAGTTACCACGACGGGAAGAACAATGAGCGACCGGACGCATCGCAGAAAAAATCCTTTCGCGGACCATGGGGACGCCGACGGGGAACGGCCTGACGGTGGCGATGACTCCGAAGGACACGAGAATGAGGGGCTACCATCGGCGATGACGGAATCGTACAGCGAAATTGCCTACACGCACAACCTGTTCGCGGGTGGAGCCGCCGAAGAAACGGACGGTGGGGCAAGCAACGGCAACCAACCGGACGGTTCGTCCTCGTCTTCGTCATCGTCGCAGACCAAAAAGCGTCCCGATTCGTTGGTGTGTGATAGCCGCAAAGGTAGTGAAGCATTACGCGGGTGCAAATGAGACAAACAGTATCAGATATATCTTTTTTCCTCCCCCTCACCAGCCTCATTCCCGTACAACCTCGAGGGGACGGTCCGGGTGGACGGTAACATGACACACTTTGTGGCGGAAAACCTGGAGTACAAAATCAAGCTCGCCAGCCCGGTGACGGTGACGCGGAAGGACTCGTGCAATCTGTCCAGCTCCCGACAGAGCACCCCATCGGCGGCCACCGGTGGCGGGATGGGTGGGTTGTGCCCGGTACCGGGTGGTAGCGGTGGTGCAAATTTGACCCTTCCCGGGAGCAGCGGTGGTGCGTACGGTGGCCGAGGTTCGATGGCATTTCCCGCGGGCCACCCGTCCGCCCCGTCGTCCGTCGATCCAAACGTGCTGAACGAGATCGAACGCGAAGCTCAGGCGTTGGCCGCGTCGGTAGATAATCTGTCCGAAAGTCTGTGTAGCGTGCTGCACTCGATCTCATCGATCACGGCGGACAACGTGGAGATCTACAAAAACTCCGTCACGAAGCTGACGGACTGCATGGATGGAAACATCAAGTGCATGTACACGATCATGGCCAAAGCGGAGGAGATTTCCAAAACGATCAAGCCAGCGGAAGCGCTGGCGGTTAGAATGTGAGTAGTATCGTGCGATACATGTGGGAACTTGTTACGCACCAGCGTGATCCACGTGTTACAAATTAGCTAAACCAACCAATTTATAATTTAAATTTTCCACATTTTTGGCCATACGTTAAAGTTTTTTTTTGTTTTGATGTTGATTAATTGATGAAGTTTTATAAAGTTGACTAGAATGTACTATGTATCTATGGTATTGAATAATTGAAATCACGCAAGTAATCACGATGGTGTATGATAAAGTTCAAGCATGCCTGTAGGTAATGCAAACTACCCACTAATTTCTACCACTTTCACATTGCAGACGTGAAATTAAAAGACTTGTTGACATGCTGGAAAGCAACCTCTAGACGAGCTATCGGAATGGAACCAAACACTACAAAGGAACGAGAATGCAGAAGAAATTGTACATTCCGCCGGTGTATGTGGGTGGGGGTACTACTCGTGTTAAATGTGAGATTATTTATTGGCATTAATCCATTACCCTAGCAGCCTGACAAAGTCGCAGAAGTTGGAATAATCCCTCCGTACTGTTTGTTATATTTTACTGGCAGCCGCCGCGCAAAAGTATTTTATTTTTACACCCTAAGAATAGTTATTTCGTTACCGAGGCTTTATCCCTGCCGGAAGATGCAAAGTGTGCGTGCGCTGTAATTCCTCAAAACCTTGATGTTTTAATTTGAAAGCAAACTTCAACTACTAGTACTCGCCATGAACAATCGATCTGCGATCGTGCCGGAACACTTCCGGGATATAATATTTTATTTAAACGACGACAAAACAACCAGGAAAAAACGAATCGACAATTACATAATAATTTAATAAATAGATGCAACCAACACACCGAGAAAGAGAGGAGTTTACTGTCACGCCCCTATCCGCAAAATGTCCTAATCGACAATGAACGGAGGAATGCGTCCATTAAACACTCGCTCAAGTTCCTCCGCCACCGCAAGACAGTGCCGGTCTCGGTTTCGACTGGCCACGACCTGAATTCCGACCGGCAGCCCGTCCGCATCCAACCCGAGTGGCACCTGCGTGGCCGGCACGTGCAGTACGTTGAACAGACACCAGTAGCTAAAGTTGTACACGTTCACGAACGCCGCGTAGTGGTACGGTGCGGGATGGGTAGTACTGTGGTAGAACAGCACCCCGTCGTCACCGAGCAGTTCCGTCAGCTCCTGGTCGCAGCGACGCGTCAACTCTTTGATGACGTCCTCCTTCTCCTGTGGCAGGATCGAGTCCATGAGCGAGTAGATCGCCGCCATCGTGTACTCGCTGCGCCCGGTAAGCTTCTTGGCCAGCTCGACCAGCGGACTAAGCGGTTTGCCGTTGCCCAGCAGCGTGCCAAAGTTGGCCGGTTCCTGGGTCATCCAGTAGCGCCACATGTTCGTCGTCTTTTCGGTGCCACTCAGCGTGACCTTCCGCACGCCGGCCGGTGCAATCTGCGAGAAGTGCTCCACGACACGGTTCATCGCGAGCTCCAGCGGTGGCTGCACCGCACTGCACTTGATGTCACCCGACTCGCTGATGTAGAAGTAGCGTAGCTTGCGCACATCGGTTGGCTCGTCGAACCGGAGGCTGAGGGATTTTTCCGGCCCCACCAGCACTTTCATCAGCGGCAGCAGATCGGTGGCGTAACGTGTCATCGGCCCGGCCACGACCATGGTGGAGGGTTCGCGCCCGGTACGCAACGAGCAGCCCCGGGTGTTGATTATGCCGGTGGTCGGTTTGTGGCCGTACACACCACAGTAGAAGGCGGGCATGCGAATCGAGCCTCCAATGTCGGTTCCTGTAAGAGGTAAGAAAGAATTGGGTGAGATATTGAGAAACTCGCAACTAAAAGTTCAAGCATGCCTGTAGGTAATGCAAACTACCCACTAATTTCTACCACTTTCACATTGCAGACGTGAAATTAAAAGACTTGTTGACATGCTGGAAAGCAACCTCTAGACGAGCTATCGGAATGGAACCAAACACTACAAAGGAACGAGAATGCAGAAGAAATTGTACATTCCGCCGGTGTATGTGGGTGGGGGTACTACTCGTGTTAAATGTGAGATTATTTATTGGCATTAATCCATTACCCTAGCAGCCTGACAAAGTCGCAGAAGTTGGAATAATCCCTCCGTACTGTTTGTTATATTTTACTGGCAGCCGCCGCGCAAAAGTATTTTATTTTTACACCCTAAGAATAGTTATTTCGTTACCGAGGCTTTATCCCTGCCGGAAGATGCAAAGTGTGCGTGCGCTGTAATTCCTCAAAACCTTGATGTTTTAATTTGAAAGCAAACTTCAACTACTAGTACTCGCCATGAACAATCGATCTGCGATCGTGCCGGAACACTTCCGGGATATAATATTTTATTTAAACGACGACAAAACAACCAGGAAAAAACGAATCGACAATTACATAATAATTTAATAAATAGATGCAACCAACACACCGAGAAAGAGAGGAGTTTACTGTCACGCCCCTATCCGCAAAATGTCCTAATCGACAATGAACGGAGGAATGCGTCCATTAAACACTCGCTCAAGTTCCTCCGCCACCGCAAGACAGTGCCGGTCTCGGTTTCGACTGGCCACGACCTGAATTCCGACCGGCAGCCCGTCCGCATCCAACCCGAGTGGCACCTGCGTGGCCGGCACGTGCAGTACGTTAAACAGACACCAGTAGCTAAAGTTGTACACGTTCACGAACGCCGCGTAGTGGTACGGTGCGGGATGGGTAGTACTGTGGTAGAACAGCACCCCGTCGTCACCGAGCAGTTCCGTCAGCTCCTGGTCGCAGCGACGCGTCAACTCTTTGATGACGTCCTCCTTCTCCTGTGGCAGGATCGAGTCCATGAGCGAGTAGATCGCCGCCATCGTGTACTCGCTGCGCCCGGTAAGCTTCTTGGCCAGCTCGACCAGCGGACTAAGCGGTTTGCCGTTGCCCAGCAGCGTGCCAAAGTTGGCCGGTTCCTGGGTCATCCAGTAGCGCCACATGTTCGTCGTCTTTTCGGTGCCACTCAGCGTGACCTTCCGCACGCCGGCCGGTGCAATCTGCGAGAAGTGCTCCACGACACGGTTCATCGCGAGCTCCAGCGGTGGCTGCACCGCACTGCACTTGATGTCACCCGACTCGCTGATGTAGAAGTAGCGTAGCTTGCGCACATCGGTTGGCTCGTCGAACCGGAGGCTGAGGGATTTTTCCGGCCCCACCAGCACTTTCATCAGCGGCAGCAGATCGGTGGCGTAACGTGTCATCGGCCCGGCCACGACCATGGTGGAGGGTTCGCGCCCGGTACGCAACGAGCAGCCCCGGGTGTTGATTATGCCGGTGGTCGGTTTGTGGCCGTACACACCACAGTAGAAGGCGGGCATGCGAATCGAGCCTCCAATGTCGGTTCCTGTAAGAGGTAAGAAAGAATTGGGTGAGATATTGAGAAACTCGCAACTATTTTGTTAATAATATATGTTTTGCAAATTCCTCTTAGGAAGGTAACCGGTTTACGAAAACGATACATGATCTTTTATCAATTGATGGTGGTATACATAAGTCTAGGCCAAGTATAACCGCGTAGCACGCTACGCCAAAGAAGAGAAATTATATGCAAATGTTGGAAATCAATGCGGGTTGGATAGAAAGCTTGAACTATACAGAAACAGTAATTATATTCGTATAGCATGAAATCGCGTAAGTTGTTGAAACCTTTCCAGCGTGAAGGTCAACAACTTCTGTCGCTTGCATCTTATCTCTCGTTCAGATTGCACCACAGCATCGAGTGCACCTGTGCTTACCTAATCCAACGGGAGTTCCGCAGGCCGCTAGCAGAGCCCCTTCCCCACCGCTCGAACCACCAACGGTGCGTCGATTATCGTACGGATTGTTCGTCTGGCCGATGATGTTGTTTCGCGTCTCCTGCCTGAAGATAGTACGGTGCGGGAGAAAAACAAACCCACCATAAAACATACAGCCATATCGCACCGCCCGGTGACCTGCAATTAGTGCCATTACCATCGATTGATTTCCGGTACGCTCGTGGTCGCGATGATGATTGCACCGGCTTCCTTCATCAGCCGCACACACTCGGCGTCGTTGTTCGCCTTAACGCCACGCCGCGCCACGATGCCCAGCGTGTGCAACCGGTCCTTGACCGCCGTGCTCTCCTTCGTCGTGAACGGAACGCCCAGGAACGGTTTCGCCGCCAGTTCGGCCTCCCCGATCGCACCCTGCGCCAGCTGCTCGTCGACGCGTCGCGCCTCATCCAGCGCCTCAATGAATGGCCCATCGAGCACGGCGTTCACGAGCGGGTTGACCTCGTTCAGGCGGTCGATAAATGCACTGATCACCTCGTAGCAGGACACCTCCCGGGTGCGGATCATCCGGGCCAACTCGACCGCACTGTACGTGACGATCATCCGCTTGCGCTGCAGCGTCGGGCAGCGCTGCTTGCTCGGGCCCCAGTACCACTTGAGGCAGAGGTAGAGCAGCTTATCGATCACCAGATGCAGCACGGTGAAGAAGTGCACCAGCAGACGGGACGCCATGGTGTTTGCCTGACCGTATCGAAAACACACTGAAAAAAATCGCCTAAAATGTCCATCGGACGTGGTGGTGAAAGTTTTGATACATGCAGGCGCACCGACCGACCGCGTAACCGAACGAATTTGACATACAAAGCGACTACTGCGAAGGTTTCTTACCGATTCGTTATATTTTAGGCAGCTGGGCCACTTACCTGGTCTGCTATCGACGTTCGACTGATGGCAATTGCACCGGTACAACACCTGTGCGTAGATTAAACCGGGATCTAACTGAATTCCGTACCGTACCGGGAGATGTGGGAGTTAGATGTTTTGTGTGCATGCACTTTCTCTCCCCTGGCTGGAGAGAGGTTGGATACACTTTTACTCCGCGACTGCTGGCTGATATAAAATGGAAACTTATGGTCGTGCGCAGCGATCGGATCGGAGCTCGCCCCAACAGGTTGCTGCTGGATTTGCGCGAACACCACTACCAACAACGCACCACTTCCAGATGACTCGGCAAAGTAGACTCCTAACACTTGGTGTACGACTGTTTTTTTTTCTTTCTAGCGCTAATATTTGACGACCGCAAGCGATGTTCGATGTGTTTGTGCTGTGTCGTGTTACGCTGGTCCGGTAGGAGGAAAGCTTCCGTCAGAAAGGTAAACAAATGCGAGCGATTATGCTGCACTATGCTCGAGTTCCATGCGGCAGTTGTACGAAGTAAGTAGTATTTTTCGAGTTTTTGTTTACTTTCACCATCGTTCCAACTTACGAATCTTACGTTTTCTTACGAAAGTCTCTGCGTTCATTTCAATAATGGTCGTAATTATTATGCTAAACTCAAAAATAAAAAATACATTTATTTATTATTTAAAAAAGTATAAAATTATGCAGAGTACATTGAATGAACATTATTTTCGCTGTATTATAAAACAATTCAGATGTGCCAAACTCATAAGTTTAATAAAAGGTTATCCTTTTTAGTTCAGCCGATTTTAGAACATAGGCAAAGTAGACTCCTAACACTTGGTGTACGACTGTTTTTTTTTCTTTCTAGCGCTAATATTTGACGACCGCAAGCGATGTTCGATGTGTTTGTGCTGTGTCGTGTTACGCTGGTCCGGTAGGAGGAAAGCTTCCGTCAGAAAGGTAAACAAATGCGAGCGATTATGCTGCACTATGCTCGAGTTCCATGCGGCAGTTGTACGAAGTAAGTAGTATTTTTCGAGTTTTTGTTTACTTTCACCATCGTTCCAACTTACGAATCTTACGTTTTCTTACGAAAGTCTCTGCGTTCATTTCAATAATGGTCGTAATTATTATGCTAAACTCAAAAATAAAAAAAAACACATTTATTTATTATTTAAAAAAGTATAAAATTATGCAGAGTACATTGAATGAACATTATTTTCGTTGCATTATAAAACAGTTCAGATGTGTCAAACTCATAAGTTTATAAAAAGGTTATCCTTTTTTGTTCAGCCGATTTTAGAACATGCTGTAGTTGGTTTCAATAAGTAGAAAAGGTAAAAGTAGGCAGGCATGACATCGTAAGTCATCGTCGTTAAGTCAAGAAAAAGAATAAAACCTTCTAAAGCATCTAAAGCATCTGAACATAGTTAATAGACGAGGGGACAGCCTAGAACAAAGGGTTTAATGTTTGTACTAAAATGTAACACTTGTACTAAAATGTTAGCGGCGCGTCGTAGCGCAAAGGGTTACATAAAACAGAGATACTATCCGCTTGTAAACATAAATATCAATTATTTATTTAAGAATTTCAGCCGAATTCTAAGGTTTAATTAGTTGTTGGTACACAAGAATGTCTAAATACAAGATTGCCGTATTAGAACATTGGCTAAAAGTGATGAATATGTGTTCAATGGCTACCATTATTTTACAGCAAGCCATGATAATTGTATCGTTTTTCATTAAGTTGCTGATTATGATTATGTCTTTTCTCTATCGATCGGTTGATCTTCCAAACCTTTTTTGTGGAATATCTCATACCTCTTTTGTTCCCGCGTTCTTCTATTCTAAGCAATGCATTCTACATTAAAATTCTCGTTTGTGAATAAAAAAATCAATTGTTTTCACCACGCTTATCACTTGATCTCATTTTGATCTCATTATGATCTCAGTTTTTCTTTCATAACCAACTGTTTATACAATAATAAAAAAAAATAATTTCAATGGTGTGACGTCAGTCCAACTTAGTAGGAAAGTTTTATTTTTTGTTTAAATAACTATGCACAGTATGTCCTAGGCACGTCGTTCAAATAAATAATAATCGCTAGGTGTGTAATCTTCGGTAAGGCAAAGGTTTGCTTTGACGCTGCATTACAAAAAAAAAACAAATAAAAACGCACAAACCCACAAGGCAAGACACTGCCTGCCGCTGCCTCGCCGTTGTTGTAATACTATCTGTTGCATTCCGCTCCGGGAAGTCGTGCGCGTAGACGCAAAGACGCCCGTTCGCTCAAACGTAGTACACGAACGTCCAGTAGAAGATGTTGAAGATCACGAACGCGATCGGGAAGACGAAGCGCGACCGTTTGTCGATCCAGATGGCCACCTCCTGCGGGGTCATCGTGGTCCAGCCGTTTCCGTTCACGTTGCTCGGCTGGTCCTCGATCTGGATCATCACTTTGCCGGCGTCGGACATTGCCCGGTCGGCATCGGTCGTTGTGATGATGGGCAGTGTGGCACTGCTGGGGCTCTTCGGGGGCATCGACTAAAACCGGACAAGAATTTGAAGTGTTATTATTAAAGCGTTCGATCTAAAGGCAAGAACAGCAGGTAACTCACCTGCACCGTAAGGTAGTTGTTGAAGGAATGTGCCGAGAGAGTAGTATTCGAGTCGGCCAGCGAGGTGCAGGAGCGCGATTTGTGCAGTCCGCTCATTTCCTTGCGGGCCGGCCGCGGTGTGATCGCTTGCTTCAGCACGTGCTTGCTGTTCACTTTCTTCACCTCGACGTTGCGCTTCCGGCGCCAGATCGTGTTGACGAAGGCGAACTCCACCAGGCTGCCGAAGATGAAGCCGGTGCAGCCGAGGAACCAAATTTCCGACGCCTTGATGTAGCTCACCTTCGGGAGCGTCTTGCCCTGGGCCGAGGCGAGCGTGATGAACGTCAGCATGGTGCTGGTGCCGAGCGTGATGCGCGGTGCCGACTGGTCCGCCTGCAGCCAGAACGTAACCCACGAGATCATCACCAACATGATCGACGGTATGAAGTAGTCCATCATGTAGAAGCCCATTTCACGGGCCAGGTGTACGGTGAAGCTTAGCGAGCTGTAGTTTCCAGCTGAAGATAAGAATTTGTTGCGGGGGATGAAGATTAGTCGAAATTCTTCACTTTAAAAAGACTGTACAGTCTTTGAATAGGTGAGCAGCTATTAGTTTGTACTAGTTTAAGTGAGAGAAAGCTGGAGAACTTCTGCCTCTTCTTTGTCCAGGCCTTGATCTGATACGATAACTACTAGATAACATTAGATTTACTCAATTCGAACTAGAAAAACTGGACGTTTCTTTCATCTTCGACTATTGAATGTTTTGTTTGCGCTTATTTGCACCTAGTCTTTCGCTTACTACGAAGCATTACATCAAGTTCTAATGAACAATAACACGAGTAACTAAACGTCTAGAGAAAGAGTTCCAAAGTTTCCTTTTTTAAGATTTGAATTAATGATAATATTAACTTATCTACTTTCAACTTTTCGTTTTTTTGGGTTTGGTAACACTTAATGTCGCTAGTAAACGACTTCAATTTGAATTAGCACGGTTTGAAAAGAAAGAGCCTAAGTATCCTACGAGAGGCGTCGGATCCGTACCCGTACCAGTGCTGTATTTCTACAACACTGTCTACAGAACCAGTAGATACTAATGATACTAATGTCCTCAAATCAGCTAAGCTATTGCATAGTGGACCCTATTTCCCTGATCAATAGCAATAAACTACAAGTAATACTCACTGAATGAACCGTGACGCAGGTCACTCAGATCCGCATTAATGACAGAAGTGTTGGTGAACATCTGCAGCAGCACGTACTCGGTAAGATGAAGCTCCGGTGCCAGTGTGACGGGTGATCGGTTCTCCCAACTCAACACCAAATCGTTCTCATTGTACATCCCTGCAAGAGTGTAGCAAAAAGGGATGATATTTTCCTTCCTTCGCCAGCACCTGCTCCAAACAACACTCACAGCTCTCCAGCACCGTCGAGCAGTGCTGCTCGTCGAACGGGAACTTCTGCAGATTCATCCAGCAGTAGAGCGTGGCGCTGATGCGCGTCGAAACGACCACCGTGCCGTCGGGTGAGATCGAGGTGAGAATGTCCTTCTCGGCCGTGCCCAGTATGTCCGAGCTGCGCTCGTTCGCCAGAAAGACGTGCGGCACCCAGAGCAGATCGCGCAGCGACTGCTCGCCCATGATCGGTTTCAGCCGGTTCGGTGCCACCTCCTTGAATACTAATCGCGGATCGACGTAGCGGAACTGGAGCAGGGCGTGAATTTTGAATTGCTGCGAGTGTGTGCGAGTACGTGGGCACAAAGAAACCATTATTGGAAAAATGCGTCACGAGCGGCAGGTGCCTCACGGCCATCACTTACCAAATCGTGTGCTTCCAGATTTTGCATGAAGTAGATGTAGGCACGGGTGTGAACTTTCACCGGTTGGCTGGTACCGTTGACAGATTCTATAGGGATCAGGGGATGGTCGATAAAGGATATTAGTACACACGGGTTCGCCGGTTTTGGTGTCGTGCTGTCTGAACATACCAGTCTTTGGGCGCTCTAGTCGATCGTACCGACAGACGTGTGTTAATCTCGTGAGCAGTTGGGTCTGCGATAGGTGGTCCGCTCCTTCCAGCGTAGGACAGTCGGAGTCTCTGCGAATGAATGGTAGAGTCGATTTGATTCTCATGGCAAAAATAGCACCATGTGATAATACAAATATCCATGTTAAGAAAAATAACCCAAGGAAAGTCAGGTTTGTGTGCCAAGAAAAAAGAAGATGTTCTAAGGTGGTTGAAGGCCTTCATGAAGGTCCAGTTTTACGTGTTGAGCTAAATTTAAACTCATCATTCAATACGACCAATGCAAATGTCGTTTTAATGCTAGAAGCGTTAGTTATAGCTGTAATATTTTGATGTATTTTTTTAAATTATAATCATTTTTAATCATCATAATCACTATAAAATTTAAATTAAAGTCGGCGTATGATCAGCTGTTACCAAAAATCTAACGAATGTTAAAATATAAGAGAAAAATAATATAATAAAATGTCTTGAAATCGGGTTGGTCAATTTCGACAATCTTATTATGTTCATAGTCTTAAGCGAGAACGGGTTCGTCGCTTAAAATCTTTCATGAAGTCTATTGATATTGCTTGAAGCACGAAACCAATTGCACTGTTTATTTTTATGAATATTTTAGTTAAGATATTTAGCATAATTACATTTTTTATCTTCACAATATGCACTATATAATATTTTAAAACAATTGCCCAGCCGGTTAGGCCGCCCTCGTGGCCTTGCTTATCTCTTCACTAATGGGCGAATAAAGCTGGCATCACAGCCGGAGTTTGTTGCCGGAGCCGTTCGAGAACCCCCGAGCAAAGGGTGAATGATAAATGGGACCGGCAAAACCGAACGAAACCGACTCAATCCAACCGTTTTTCATAGCTGCCACGAACTTGAACTCCAACGGCACGGAGGATGCTTGAACGGAAGTTTTGGGTGCGCCTTTCGCGGAAGATGATGATGATGATGATGCTCCACGGCAACAGCCGGTGCTGATGCCAGCACTCGCGTTGCTAGGCGACTTACGCGGTGGTCATTTCTGACGCACTACATCAAAACCGGTGGCGGATTAGAGCTAACGGAAGAACACATGCTACATTCCAATTCGGGTGCCGAAACGGGTGTCCTTAAACTTTTGCTCACTAACGGTCCGGTGGTTGAAGGCCTTCATGAAGGTCCAGTTTTACGTGTTGAGCTAAATTTAAACTCATCATTCAATACGACCAATGCAAATGTCGTTTTAATGCTAGAAGCGTTAGTTATAGCTGTAATATTTTGATGTATTTTTTTAAATTATAATCATTTTTAATCATCATAATCACTATAAAATTTAAATTAAAGTCGGCGTATGATCAGCTGTTACCAAAAATCTAACGAATGTTAAAATATAAGAGAAAAATAATATAATAAAATGTCTTGAAATCGGGTTGGTCAATTTCGACAATCTTATTATGTTCATAGTCTTAAGCGAGAACGGGTTCGTCGCTTAAAATCATTCATGAAGTCTATTGATACTGCTTAAAGCACGAAACCAATTGCACTGTTTATTTTTATGAATATTTTAGTTAAGATATTTAGCATAATTACATTTTTTATCTTCACAATATGCACTATACAAAAATTTCAAAACAAAATCTGAGATTCTATTATTAATTTTGTAATAAAATATTGAAATGTTTGCTTAATACATAATGAACATAAATGCTATGAACATAACGCACGTGTCGTCATGCAATTTAATAATTTAAAAAATATCATTTAACATGTTAAAACGCTTCCTTCTTTCAAATAAAAAATATGTTTAAATTTGTTTTTGAATATTTTAATTTCCCAACCCAACACTAACCTGTTCAAACAAATAAATACAATAAATCAAATTCCTTTCGCATTTACAATTGCAAAACAAAACCGCATCACTCAAAAATCTCTTTAGTGCGAAAGGTTCGATAATAGCATATTGAAAATGCAAAAAAAACGCTTTTGAAACATTTACATCCTTACAAGCAACCCTACTCTCAGCGGCTCGTCAATGTAAACAAAACAATTAACCACGCCACCGTCTAGACCGCCTTGTAGTGACCATTTCCTACTCGTGGCGATCCCTTTTCGGTCTTGGCTACCGCTATTACGCAGCCGGGCAGCCGTCGTTCGACAAGATTTACGATTAGACGCGTCCGTGGGCTCACACGGCTTAATTGCATCATGTGCGGGGTTGTAATTTGATTAACGATCGCTGTTTGTAACGCATCGCAAATGTGATGCTAACTTCGGCTGTTTATATCAGTGCGATGTTTTATTCTTTCCCCCCCATCGAAAGGATGCGTGACGATAAGGACGGCGATCGACGGCGATAAAGTTATAATTAATTTACTTATTCGATCAAGCAATAAGGTTAACGACACTTGGACCGCATGTGTTAGGCCACCCAAAACAGCGGCAGAAAAAAACTTCGCCTGCCAAGATCACGGTCATCCGTTACCTGGCGCGGATTGTGGACAATGAGGATGCGTTCCAAGTGTTATGGGCGCATAACAGTGACATCGCTTTCGAGGGCGGAGTAGCGCACACTTTGGGACATTGACTGCAATCGCCGTTGCATTTAATATGCATCGCCGTACCGTGCGTCTCGAGGTGGCTGCAAGGTCCTTGCCACCGGGGGGAGGCGATTAAACGTGGGCACCCAAAGATTGTTTTGCCGTGCCCCGCGGGACGACCGTACCCGTTCGGAAGGATGGGAGGAGGAACAAAACACAAACGTGCGCGACACGTTTTCATAAATTTGGTCGATTTGTATGCAACGCAAAACCGAACCGTGCCAATAGGGAAGTAATTGGAGCCTGTCGATGGCGATTTACTGTACTTCTTGACTTCCCTTTTCCGTCGCCTCGCACGTGCTCGATCGCCCACCCACCGCCCAACGTTCGGAACCAGCCGATTGCTACACGAACGCTGGTAATAAAGCCATCGAGCCTTTCTGTGTGTAAATAAGTGCGTAAGCGACACTCATTAATGTTACATTTTTTTGCTTCTTGAAATAGTTGTTAACCGTCAGCGAGCGACGATTAACCCTTGAATGGGTAGGATGGCTTTACTAGCAACCAGTAAGAACATTTTTGCCACATTTAAATATCGTTACAAAAGATGCTATGCAGAATATTGATTTTATGAAATTCTATATTGTTTCTAACTATTTATCCACAATAGGGATCTGAATTGTCAATAGGATTATCGTTATTACTGTGCGAAAAAGTTTCCATGCACCATTAAAAGAAAGAAACATGTTTAGAAATATTGGAATAAAAATTTTAATTTTAATTGAATTTTCTATAAATTTATATCGTCAAATTCTCCAAGCAAGTGGTATATGTCAGTCGCTTATGACTTAAAGATGAGAAAAAAAACTGTCTCATACGTGGAATAATTCTCCCATAACTTAACATATTCTCTCCTTATTCCGGCTTGACGAAAACATTATGTAACGACTGTGAAGCCATTAAAAATTGACCGCGTTTGTTATTATTTTGAATTAGCTATAAAGGGGGTTTTCTATTCGAAAAATATAGGTATGCAATACACCAACTTAAGGCATCGTTTACCAGATTACATTAAATAAATAATATGAGAATCAGCCCCCTAGCTCCGTCTCTTCTTCTCATCAGCAATATTTTTAGGAGCACATCACACATTGCTTGCTCTCGAATTACAACAAGGCTACAGGTATCTTGAACATTTGCATATTCTAAAATATTTACTACGAATTATCACAAAACAAAGTGTTTAATTTTAACACAAATTGTTCGACAATATCAAACCCATACGCCTAATGTATATACCGACGACGCGGTGATGTTGCTTGTCATTTTAATAGGCCATCTTCAAGATTATTGCATATTTGCATCACATCTTGTCTACTACCACAGCAATTAATCCATGCCTTTACCTACACCTATATTTATGGCTATGCACACAGTTTTATGGCTTGTTTGATTATAAGTAGCTATTAGCGAGTAATTAACTTGAAAACCGTCCCGTCCCGTACGTTCAAGGGTTAATGGCTACTTGGATTTCACTTTCATTCATCGCGCACCACGTGTCAGCTCGATTAAATCAAACGCGTCGGTTGCCGTAGTAGGCTTTCGGTTCGATTTTTGATCCTGCTTGAACAAAACCGCACCGATTGGTCCCCTTGGCTCGTGGGGCGGAGGGAAGCTGTACGCTCTGGGAGGGTTCCGCGTTATTAAAATGTTTTGCCAATTACCGCCGCGGAGGCTATTTACATTTCACGAGCACAGCTGCGGGACACGCCGCTCGAAAACGGTCTCGCATATGCGATGGGGGCTGCACGTGATTTATCGGATCTAACACGTAGGAGAAACGTGTGGCCACGCGGGACAGCACGATGCGTTTGCTCGATCGATAGGATTAAAGGCCGTTGGAGCAAATAAAACAAGATTTATTTGTATGCGAAGAATAAGAAAAGCTTCTTCAAGATGCTTTTGGGGAGTGAGCACCATTCTCTAAATGCTTTTAAATATATCCGCAAGAACCTGTTCGTGTGGCGTGGATTGGCCCGAAGGAAGTCATAAAGTGCTTTGAGTGTTTCGAGCTCACAGCGGGTTCTCGTGGTTCTCAGGCAGCGGGCTTAATCAGTTCAATGAATTTCATCGTAAACAGGATGTATCGATGAGAGACCTTTTTGTGGACGAAGATCATAGCTATATTTAGCCTGAGTTTCAAGACCCGCCACATCCAGCGACTCCAGCCACATGACAGTGCTAAATGCCTCCCCATTTTACCGTGGAATCGAACGAAACATGTGGTGCTCTTTAACCGATTTCACGTGCTCTGGATTTTGTGAGCCATCTAATGACTTAAACTGAAACAGACTACCGTAATGGATGCGTAAATGCGGGTAGGCATAAAAGGACGATCGTTTCTTGCTAGTACGAGAATCACGTCTAGACGAAATCCATTACAAATGTTTGACAAGTGACATTAAACTCTACATCTGTCAAATCACAGTGCCATAACAGTGCCATAAGGCGAAATGTCAAACACCTAGTCGCGAGCGTACTAAGCGAGTGCTGAATGAAAATCAACACCACCCATATCGTCGTCCCCGGTTTGCATTGCCAAGATAGTGCAGCGTACACACTGCATGTTTCAGCGCGTACGGCAGCCATGTTTCAATAGCGTTTGTTGACATCGACATTCAATTGTGATGATTTGCCCACCCGGCCGCCCGTCCGCCCGTTCGTCTAGTGCCGGTGGCAGTAGGCGCAGCATTGGGCGCGCTAGGACTTGACAGACTATCAACACAAGATTAATCAAGCCATCGAAACGGTGCAACCGACCGGCCACCGCACACTTTGTTTTTGTTTCTGGTTTTGCCGTGGCGGCCTGCCGAGATAAAGTGTAAACGTTCTCGGAGAACGTGCTCGCACGCCATCGTTCAGCGAGAAGCTGCCTTATCGGAAAGGAACATGTGAATCATTGC
>KZ070967.1:172071-184849 GCA_002091845.1 Anopheles cracens | reverse complement strand
CCGACTGCATCCGTGTGGGAGATAAAGTGTCTCCACCGGGTCCGCGTGTGGAACTGCCACCCTCATGATGCTGGTGTACACTCAAAATGATGATGATGATGTACATCCCTAAACCTGTCCAACGCCCAACACCGGGCGAATCTTCCTGTTTGCGGTATGATTAACGTTGCGTCACATCCACATTCAACACATTAATCATGTCCAGCGTTCAGCTTTTTTTTATCCCTCGTTTGCGCCGGTGACAGTCGGTGGCTTTTAACATTGTTTTTTTGATTATTGAATACAGTGTACAATGTAATGCGACTAGGCACATCAATTGTCGATCATCATCATTAGCAGGGGATGCATCAAACGGGGTGTTGATTAGACACTGAAAGGGATAGATTACTACACACAAAGATGTGGGAATATTTGTGCAAAACTATTATATCTTCTTCAGGCGTCAGATGGCAAATTACTACGCTGGTAATGAAGACGTTGCAGCCAATCCAAGATCATTAATCCGTAGCACACGCTGTGTGTACTTAGTGCTTTGACAGTCGAGCAGTTTTCGAGCAGTTTTATGGCATATGCCTCGCATATGGATCGCGTATTTGAAAACTAATCACCGTGGACAAAACAAGCCCAGCTAAAAGTAGTTCTCAGCTTTATGTTAGTTACACATACCTGTTTTTAAATAATAAGTGGTTTTGTCAAGATCTAACGCTTGAGGCTCATTTACTAATCGTGTGAACACTAGCGGGAAATTTTAATGTTCCGATAATATCTCCAGAATCAGTTTCAAAACTTGGAGAACAACACACAACGAGAGACTGACGCTTTTACTTCCAATCATTTCAGTTTAATACTCTTTTTTCCGTAATTTACGATCATTTTACGGCAAGATGAACCGAAGAGCCGAGCGTCAAGATGGAATGTGTTTTAAAACTCATGAGACATTTCACTTTTCTTTGATTGGTGCCAAGCTCTTTAAAATCCAATGGGAATTTGGAGATTTCATAGGCAACAAACAAAAACTCAAGCTCACTTTCACACGATCACTAAGTTATACTCAAAAATCTAGAGTCCACTAAGCTACTAAGATTAACTCGCTGCTACTAATTTCAAATTAAATCAATTCGAATCAATACCTCTAGTTAGGTTCAATTGAATTTGCTGAATAAGCTTGGTAATGAACGCATTCATTACAGAAAACTGTAAAGAAATACTTCGTTGTTTCCCATTCTCGAGATTCATTTATAGACCATCAAAAAACCATTATTGAGAGTGGTGCAATTTCTCGACGAGTAAATCAACTACAATTGTTTTACTATCTGAGTTTTAGTAACAGTTCTACATTATTATTATCTTATTATGGTGATATAAAACTGAGACAATAGGAGAGACAATCGAACCTCATACGAGCATGAAATTTATCGTGTACTAAAAAAATCACTTACGTTGTGCATTGACGTTGTGCTCAACGGACTTGCCCTAACAACCATAAACTGTCCATCAAAAAGGGTGCTTTAAAGCTGCAAACTACACTTACTTGTCACTCGACTTAGCGTTCGGTCGATTATCGTCGGACGTGTTAACGTGCAGAATGTCCGCCTCAACCGTGGCCGGTGGAAGCAGCAGCTTCTGCAGCTCGGCCGGTGTCATCGTTCCGTTCGTAGCCCCGGGCCCCGGGCTCGACGCCCCATCCTGGGCCGGGGTCGTACCCGTCCCGTCCACGGTGGTGGTCGGTGGCACGGTCGGTTGCGTGCTGGCGGCCTGGGTCAGGTCCACAATTTCCGTTTCGTTCAGCAGCGGCGGCGGCGCCGTCTGGAGGAGCGCTGGCGTCACATCGCCGTCGGCCGTGGGTGACGACACCGCCGTTTGCGCTATCACGCCCGTTACAAAAGCGCACAGGCACACCAGAGACACGTACGCGGCCGTGGCTGCCCCCCGTGAATGCATCTCTCTTTTGTCTTGGGTGAGGATGTGGTGCCGTTCGAACGCTCGCACTTATCGACAAATTAGCAACCGATATCGGCCGATAAGGGGTGCGCCGATATAGCGCCGGTTACTCGGTTGCCCCGGCAGAACCTGCCGATCCCCGGAACGGAGAGGATGGACTGCGTGTACGTGAAGGATACCCGAAGGGCCACTTCGTTCGCTTGTGTACGGCGCAGGGATATCACATAGTGTTTAACAGCGGTGGCGTGTGAGTGTGTTGGTTGTGTTTTCTTCCACTTTTCCCGCCTCTTGCTGATCTTGGTGTAACGCACACGCTTTAATCGCTCATAACTCCCTCACTCCTTAGACGCAAAGATCCTTCCAGAACGCTTCTTCAATCTCGGCTTGCGCAAACTTCACGCAGCTTGGACACAACACGCAGCTTGGATCACACTTTCGAGCACTTTCTTGCCACTATTTTCCTATCACAGCTTTATCTTGCGCATCCCCTTACAAAAAACCTCAAGCACTCTCGACACACCACACACACAAACACTGCTGCCGGGACACTTGTTTCGTTTCGAAACGGAAACGGAAATGGAAACAACCAGTAAGTTATACTCAAAAATCTAGAGTCCACTAAGCTACTAAGATTAACTCGCTGCTACTAATTTCAAATTAAATCAATTCGAATCAATACCTCTAGTTAGGTTCAATTGAATTTGCTGAATAAGCTTGGTAATGAACGCATTCATTACAGAAAACTGTAAAGAAATACTTCGTTGTTTCCCATTCTCGAGATTCATTTATAGACCATCAAAAAACCATTATTGAGAGTGGTGCAATTTCTCGACGAGTAAATCAACTACAATTGTTTTACTATCTGAGTTTTAGTAACAGTTCTACATTATTATTATCTTATTATGGTGATATAAAACTGAGACAATAGGAGAGACAATCGAACCTCATACGAGCATGAAATTTATCGTGTACTAAAAAAATCACTTACGTTGTGCATTGACGTTGTGCTCAACGGACTTGCCCTAACAACCATAAACTGTCCATCAAAAAGGGTGCTTTAAAGCTGCAAACTACACTTACTTGTCACTCGACTTAGCGTTCGGTCGATTATCGTCGGACGTGTTAACGTGCAGAATGTCCGCCTCAACCGTGGCCGGTGGAAGCAGCAGCTTCTGCAGCTCGGCCGGTGTCATCGAGTTTCAAGACCCGCCACATCCAGCGACTCCAGCCACATGACAGTGCTAAATGCCTCCCCATTTTACCGTGGAATCGAACGAAACATGTGGTGCTCTTTAACCGATTTCACGTGCTCTGGATTTTGTGAGCCATCTAATGACTTAAACTGAAACAGCTTCAACGCCTTCATCCTCGCTGAATCACGTTCGTTGTTTCACGCGAGTTCAGATTTCCTCGCCGAGAGACAAAA
Organism: Anopheles cracens; assembly: GCA_002091845.1. Classification (NCBI taxonomy): domain Eukaryota; kingdom Metazoa; phylum Arthropoda; class Insecta; order Diptera; family Culicidae; genus Anopheles; species Anopheles cracens. Next base: position 181,482 of record KZ070967.1, on the reverse strand, counting down.
ACACGTCCAACATACACGCGGGACACACACACACACGGTCCTCAATTGACAACACGATTTGTCAATTACGCCGAGCGCGTCACATGGAATCGAAGCGTTCCGAAATTGGTGAGGTATTATTTCGAAGAAAGAGAAGCAAAACGTCACCAACGACTGCATCGAGAGGCACTTATCAAAGAAAATAATTGTTTTTATGGAAAACAGCTAGATGCCACAGAGACAAGTCGGACGAACACTTGTCACTTATCACTTGCCAGTTCGTTGGCAAACAAGTGGAAATTACATCACGATCAAAGAATCGATCACCGGGGAAGCAAGTATAAAGTTATAGGTTTGTGCTGAAAAGTTTATTTTTATTTTGAAAAATATCCATTAATCATTACCTTATTTTCTCAAGTTACATAGAGAGCTAGTTATAAACGAGCTGTTGATGTGTGGCACTCGGCACGTTTTTTTAGTACAAGTGTTAGTACAACCTTTTTATAAATGTTTCATATTACTTATGCTTGGGTTTGTCATATTGAAATTGGTTTGTATTGTTGTTTTTATGTTTGTACATATACTTTTCATAAAAACTCTTTAAAACATTTTTTAATTAAAAAAAAAACAAGTATGTTTGAAAATGTTCTAAAACAACAACTCTACAGCACAAACGACATTAAGAAAAGCTAACCCCATGTATAAACTACTTACAAACTTGGACATATGGAATAGGGAAAACAAGAAGGAACTCAGTTGGTTATACATCTAAGAATCTACTTCTAGACTTTTCCCCAAACTAAGTACAAACAAAAAGATTGTCAAGATAAGAAATACTTTTCTCAGGAGGCATTCAACATTCGAATGAAACGGTTAAAAAAAATGTAAAAAACTGTTTTTTTAACAATCAGCTAGAACAATTGATAAAAAAGGTATAACACATAACCAACTCTTTCATTTGTTTATCGAAAACAAACACAAGAAGAACAAAACAACCCACAACAAGATAAGCGCAGCTGGGACACGATCACGATCAAGATACAATTGCACCAGAAAGCGTAGCACCAGCTTCTTAGACCGTTAATGGAGTTTCTGTGTACGCGGCGATAAAATCGAACGCAATAATGCACGCCTTTTAATAAACGCAAATGTGTTCGTTCCGGAAGGACGCAGCCTGAGGGGGGGCGGGGGGGGTGTGGAGAGATGGTGGAGGCGGTAATACAGGTAGGCCCAGCGCACAGACAAGCAGCGAGACAGAACAACGAATCTAATGAAGTTCTCCAAAGGTACGTTGCCGACGGGCTTCAGACCCGCCACGCAACTGCACAAGTGCACACAAGTGCGCCGCGTGCGTGCCGAAGCCGCCGTACAAAATGCGTTCAATGTCGAGTGCGGCATTGAACTTGTCATGTCCCACACGACACCATCATCCGGCTGCCAGTTCGAGCGCTTGGTGCTCGGCGGTGATCGAGGAGGGTGGAGAGGGGCCCAGGAGCCCAGGAAGTCATGGGAGAGGTGCGTGAACCGTACCGGTACAGTACACTTGCATCACGAACCGGTTTCACTTTCCTGCGTGTGATCGCCGAAGTGGGCGAAGCCGAAAGAAAGATATATCTTCGCCTGGGACTGGGTGGTCTTGCAAGGGGTGGAGAGGGGCCCAGGAGCCCAGGAAGTCATGGGAGAGGTGCGTGAACCGTACCGGTACAGTACACTTGCATCACGAACCGGTTTCACTTTCCTGCGTGTGATCGCCGAAGTGGGCGAAGCCGAAAGAAAGATATATCTTCGCCTGGGACTGGGTGGTCTTGCAATTTCTTCGTTTCAGAGGATGAAACGCTCCCACGGTTCGTCGTGAACCTGTTTCCCGGCATCGTTCATAGCTGGCCTAGGAACTTGACGAATCGGCAGCATAAATGTCAAAAGGTTAACTACCGTAATGGATGCGTAAATGCGGGTAGGCATAAAAGGACGATCGTTTCTTGCTAGTACGAGAATCACGTCTAGACGAAATCCATTACAAATGTTTGACAAGTGACATTAAACTCTACATCTGTCAAATCACAGTGCCATAACAGTGCCATAAGGCGAAATAACTACTTACAAACTTGGACATATGGAATAGGGAAAACAAGAAGGAACTCAGTTGGTTATACATCTAAGAATCTACTTCTAGTCTTTTCCCCAAACTAAGTACAAACAAAAAGATTGTCAAGATAAGAAATACTTTTCTCAGGAGGCATTCAACATTCGAATGCAACGGTTTAAAAAAAATGATAAAAAACTGTTTTTTAACAATCAGTTAGAACAATTGATAAAAAAGGTAAAACCCATAACCAACTCTTTCATTTGTTCATCGAAAACAAACACAAGAAGAACAAAACAACCCACAACAAGATAAGCGCAGCTGGGACACGATCACGATCAAGATACAATTGCACCAGAAAGCGTAGCACCAGCTTCTTAGACCGTTAATGGAGTTTCTGTGTACGCGGCGATAAAATCGAACGCAATAATGCACGCCTTTTAATAAACGCAAATGTGTTCGTTCCGGAAGGACGCAGCCTGAGGGGGGGCGGGGCCAGCCACATGACAGTGCTAAATGCCTCCCCATTTTACCGTGGAATCGAACGAAACATGTGGTGCTCTTTAACCGATTTCACGTGCTCTGGATTTTGTGAGCCATCTAATGACTTAAACTGAAACAGCTTCAACGCCTTCATCCTCGCTGAATCACGTTCGTTGTTTCACGCGAGTTCAGATTTCCTCGCCGAGAGACAAAAACACGTCCAACATACACGCGGGACACACACACACACGGTCCTCAATTGACAACACGATTTGTCAATTACGCCGAGCGCGTCACATGGAATCGAAGCGTTCCGAAATTGGTGAGGTATTATTTCGAAGAAAGAGAAGCAAAACGTCACCAACGACTGCATCGAGAGGCACTTATCAAAGAAAATAATTGTTTTTATGGAAAACAGCTAGATGCCACAGAGACAAGTCGGACGAACACTTGTCACTTATCACTTGCCAGTTCGTTGGCAAACAAGTGGAAATTACATCACGATCAAAGAATCGATCACCGGGGAAGCAAGTATAAAGTTATAGGTTTGTGCTGAAAAGTTTATTTTTATTTTGAAAAATATCCATTAATCATTACCTTATTTTCTCAAGTTACATAGAGAGCTAGTTATAAACGAGCTGTTGATGTGTGGCACTCGGCACGTTTTTTTAGTACAAGTGTTAGTACAACCTTTTTATAAATGTTTCATATTACTTATGCTTGGGTTTGTCATATTGAAATTGGTTTGTATTGTTGTTTTTATGTTTGTACATATACTTTTCATAAAAACTCTTTAAAACATTCGATTAAATCAAACGCGTCGGTTGCCGTAGTAGGCTTTCGGTTCGATTTTTGATCCTGCTTGAACAAAACCGCACCGATTTGTCCCCTTGGCTCGTGGGGCGGAGGGAAGCTGTACACTCTGGGAGGGTTCCGCGTTATTAAAATGTTTTTGCCAATTACCGCCGCGGAGGCTATTTACATTTCACGAGCACAGCTGCGGGACACGCCGCTCGAAAACGGTCTCGCATATGCGATGGGGGCTGCACGTGATTTATCGGATCTAACACGTAGGAGAAACGTGTGGCCACGCTTTTTTATCCCTCGTTTGCGCCGGTGACAGTCGGTGGCTTTTAACATTGTTTTTTTGATTATTGAATACAGTGTACAATGTAATGCGACTAGGCACATCAATTGTCGATCATCATCATTAGCAGGGGATGCATCAAACGGGGTGTTGATTAGACACTGAAAGGGATAGATTACTACACACAAAGATGTGGGAATATTTGTGCAAAACTATTATATCTTCTTCAGGCGTCAGATGGCAAATTACTACGCTGGTAATGAAGACGTTGCAGCCAATCCAAGATCATTAATCCGTAGCACACGCTGTGTGTACTTAGTGCTTTGACAGTCGAGCAGTTTTCGAGCAGTTTTATGGCATATGCCTCGCATATGGATCGCGTATTTGAAAACTAATCACCGTGGACAAAACAAGCCCAGCTAAAAGTAGTTCTCAGCTTTATGTTAGTTACACATACCTGTTTTTAAATAATAAGTGGTTTTGTCAAGATCTAACGCTTGAGGCTCATTTACTAATCGTGTGAACACTAGCGGGAAATTTTAATGTTCCGATAATATCTCCAGAATCAGTTTCAAAACTTGGAGAACAACACACAACGAGAGACTGACGCTTTTACTTCCAATCATTTCAGTTTAATACTCTTTTTTCCGTAATTTACGATCATTTTACGGCAAGATGAACCGAAGAGCCGAGCGTCAAGATGGAATGTGTTTTAAAACTCATGAGACATTTAACTTTTCTTTGATTGGTGCCAAGCTCTTTAAAATCCAATGGGAATTTGGAGATTTCATAGGCAACAAACAAAAACTCAAGCTCACTTTCACACGATCACTAAGTTATACTCAAAAATCTAGAGTCCACTAAGCTACTAAGATTAACTCGCTGCTACTAATTTCAAATTAAATCAATTCGAATCAATACCTCTAGTTAGGTTCAATTGAATTTGCTGAATAAGCTTGGTAATGAACGCATTCATTACAGAAAACTGTAAAGAAATACTTCGTTGTTTCCCATTCTCGAGATTCATTTATAGACCATCAAAAAACCATTATTGAGAGTGGTGCAATTTCTCGACGAGTAAATCAACTACAATTGTTTTACTATCTGAGTTTTAGTAACAGTTCTACATTATTATTATCTTATTATGGTGATATAAAACTGAGACAATAGGAGAGACAATCGAACCTCATACGAGCATGAAATTTATCGTGTACTAAAAAAATCACTTACGTTGTGCATTGACGTTGTGCTCAACGGACTTGCCCTAACAACCATAAACTGTCCATCAAAAAGGGTGCTTTAAAGCTGCAAACTACACTTACTTGTCACTCGACTTAGCGTTCGGTCGATTATCGTCGGACGTGTTAACGTGCAGAATGTCCGCCTCAACCGTGGCCGGTGGAAGCAGCAGCTTCTGCAGCTCGGCCGGTGTCATCGTTCCGTTCGTAGCCCCGGGCCCCGGGCTCGACGCCCCATCCTGGGCCGGGGTCGTACCCGTCCCGTCCACGGTGGTGGTCGGTGGCACGGTCGGTTGCGTGCTGGCGGCCTGGGTCAGGTCCACAATTTCCGTTTCGTTCAGCAGCGGCGGCGGCGCCGTCTGGAGGAGCGCTGGCGTCACATCGCCGTCGGCCGTGGGTGACGACACCGCCGTTTGCGCTATCACGCCCGTTACAAAAGCGCACAGGCACACCAGAGACACGTACGCGGCCGTGGCTGCCCCCCGTGAATGCATCTCTCTTTTGTCTTGGGTGAGGATGTGGTGCCGTTCGAACGCTCGCACTTATCGACAAATTAGCAACCGATATCGGCCGATAAGGGGTGCGCCGATATAGCGCCGGTTACTCGGTTGCCCCGGCAGAACCTGCCGATCCCCGGAACGGAGAGGATGGACTGCGTGTACGTGAAGGATACCCGAAGGGCCACTTCGTTCGCTTGTGTACGGCGCAGGGATATCACATAGTGTTTAACAGCGGTGGCGTGTGAGTGTGTTGGTTGTGTTTTCTTCCACTTTTCCCGCCTCTTGCTGATCTTGGTGTAACGCACACGCTTTAATCGCTCATAACTCCCTCACTCCTTAGACGCAAAGATCCTTCCAGAACGCTTCTTCAATCTCGGCTTGCGCAAACTTCACGCAGCTTGGACACAACACGCAGCTTGGATCACACTTTCGAGCACTTTCTTGCCACTATTTTCCTATCACAGCTTTATCTTGCGCATCCCCTTACAAAAAACCTCAAGCACTCTCGACACACCACACACACAAACACTGCTGCCGGGACACTTGTTTCGTTTCGAAACGGAAACGGAAATGGAAACAACCAGAACCAGAACAGGAGTAGTCGCCCGGGGTTTTGTGACACTCGTTGTTGGCGCCTCGGTGTCCGCGCTGTCTGCACGTGATCGGTTGGCGATCCGGTCGGTACTCTTACTGCTCGACTGCGCACCGCCAGCAACTGATTATATCCGAGTCGCGTTCGCGTCTTCGTCGGGCTCGTCGCGGGTTCGTCGTGTTGGACCCCGTTCGCGAAACCGCTCGCGCGCGTGTGTGTGTGTGCCAACGAACCACTTAAAGGTCGTGCGGCTCGTACTAAGGCACCCGCCACCCACCATCCACCCACCCATTTTCTTTTTTCTTGTGGCGTTGCTTGGGTCGGATCGGTTGGGGGTGTAGAGGGGGTTGGCAAACAGGACCCGGCACGCCCGCCTGCCTGCCTGCCTGCCTACCTGTCTACGGTATCGGTTTCGGAAGCTGCGCAAGACGGTGCGTGTTTCGTCTTCCGGGAGAACGATCGTGTGCCGATCGTCACCGGGTGTTCGGGTTCGTCGGTGCGTCTTTGATGATTTGGAGTCTGCGTCTGTGCGTGTGTGTGTATGTGTGCGTTCAGTGAGAGTGGGAGGAGGTCTGTTGGGAGGTTGGCTATCATCGAAGTTCTTCTTCATTAATAAAACAAAAAAAGCGCAAGAATCTCGGCGCTAGAACTGAGATGTGATAATTGTATTAGTCTCCGTCTGGCGCTTGTGCAAATTCCAAAATTGTGCTAATAGACCAAATTGTATAGTCTGACATAACTTGATTCAAAGTTCCATGTAAACCATTTTCTCATTTGCCGGAAATTGTTTCTATTTATATTTTTAGCATATTTCTGCTTAAGTGTTATTAATTTAGAAGCTCATGGAGTGGACATAAGTAGTTGGATATTAGTAATAAATAGTTGAAGTAGTTTTTAGTTTAGTTTTAATTTAGTGAACTATTTTACTGTGTATTTTTAATTTTCTATGTGCATTGTATATCTTTGTAATTTTACATGGCTAGTTAATCTAATCTTATTTATTAGTAAATGGTGAAGCAAATACATTCTTGTATTTATAATGTACTGCGTCGAAATAGTAATAATAAAAATATCATTAATCACAAAAGTATAACATATATGAGTGATTGAAATTCCTGATGTTTTGGTCTGTTTTTCCAAAAACTGTCTATTTTTCAACAGATTTTAGTAATAACTTTTCCCTTATGTAAATCCCTTATATTCACTTACAAGTTTTTTAAAACGTTTAAAACCTTCAGATAGAAACATGACGCTTCGATTTCATCTATTTTTTTTTTATCTTATATTTCTGCTACTGCTGCATTTGGTGTATGGTTAACAATAAATATCTAAGTAAATCGAAAGCAGAAGTATTGATGTTTTAGCACATTTATATAATTGTCTTTTTATCTAAGGAAAATAATTGTGAATATGAAGAATCAAAATGTTGCAGTATCAATTCTTAAAATTAGTCCTACATTTTTAATACTCGTTAATCCATAATCGTAGTCATCAAACTTTATTTTCCAATTTAGACATTAAAATGACAAAACAGCTGGCTAAAAACTGCAGAAAGGTCAAGGCAGATTTTAGGCTTACAACTGTGTGATTTGTTATATTCAGCTTCAAGGAAAAAATATAAAAAATAACATGATTAAAACAAACAAATATAAAATAACGAAGATGAATATGGTTCCAGTTTCATGTTCTCGTTATAGTTAAGAGACCAAAATATGAGCATAAGTGCGAACAAAAAAGTACTATGATTGAAATGATGGGAAAAATAAAAATGAAAAAAAGATTAAATAAAAAAACAAAATGAAAACATAAATATTTCACCAAAAACAGGAAGGTAAAAATATCGGTGCCTCTAATGGTAAAAATTGAAATTAGTGACATAAATAATTCTAACATAATCAAACCCAAATAACTAAGCCAATGTTGATTCAATCGTTGACGAAATTAACGAAAAAACCGACATTGATAAAATGCATAATTCTATTCGCATACCATCCGGTACAACCGTTTTTTTTACCGAAATAATCACACCATCAGTATGCCATCGGCTTCAAAAATCTCGTTATCACGACTTCCGAGCACCGAAGGACACACGCTGTCCGGCACCATTATGGCCATTCCCGGCGGAGGGTGACAAAGAAAATGGACCTACCAACAGGCATCGGAAATGCCGCCGTTTCGAGGCCATCCCAGAACGGTGCCCCCGGGCCGTGCTTGTTTGTCCCTGGGGCGGGTCTGACCGCTGTTTGGTCACGACGTTTCGTTTGCTACTAGAAAATATTGTACAAAAATTGAAATCAATCCGAAAAACAACCCACCCACAACCGGGCAGGACCGCAAGTGGGTGGGCTTGGTGGGAGGAACGAAAATGCTTCTAGCAACCGAGAGAGAGACCTTGCGGTTCTTCGTATCGCCGAAATCGCCGTATCGCGCACACCGAAGAACAAACAGCCGTCTAGTTCATGAGACGGTAATTTACACTGCAGGCAAAGGGTAAACAATGTTAAGCGTACAAAGATGCATCGGAGCTCGTGAAGCAACTCGTGTTTGTGGTTCTGGTGGGGAATTAAATTACCTATGTAGGTATGTAAATGAATGTAGTATGTAAAAAATGAGTAATCAGTACTGCTACTACTTGTGTTTCGTTTCGTTTCGTGTGAGATATTAATGTTGAAAAAATAAAATAAAAATAAAATCCTTAATTAATTCTCCCTTTCGTAATCTGTTCTGTTGTGCCTAATACCAGCTTTTATCAGGTGTTGGTTTAAAACTCACATATTTTTCCTCCCCTTATAGGCTTTTGTTTGAAAGGATTCACACTAGAAGTAGAGCAAACGATTCTGTCGTTCCTAGGAAAACTTGCGAACGAAGAAAACAGCAAATAGAACCGCAACAACAAACAGCACCCAACATCAGTCGGCGCAGATTCGTCGCCCTAGCAACCGCCGTCGGATATCTTGACCGGAACAACGGAAATGAGTTGTTCCTGACGTGTCGATGTACTAATGTACTGCGTTGATAAGTGAAGCTTGCTTCAAAGATTAAATTAAATTAATTCGTTCCGATAACACACCGATACGTTTGATCAGGAAATAATACTGAACGGTTTCAAGGTTGCTTAGTCCTTTTGTTTCTTAAAAGAAAGGGATGGATAGTATTGCGCTTTATGAAACTAAGTAAAAAAGCAGCTTTCCACGTCAAGCTCCAAAGCTACTCTGGTAACTTTTTTGTTTTACGTTGGTAGCACCTTTTTGTTTCAATAACTACAAAGCTCCCGTCCAATCAACTTGTCAATCTATGCTTGTGTGCTGGTGCAGAGAGCACAAAAAAAGACGTTTCCGATGTTTTATCTCGTCAAGCCCGGCCAAGCAAGTAAATACAATTAAGAGGTATGATAGCGCGGTACCAAACAAACGGACAAAACAGCGCGCGACCGGAATTGCTCTGCGTCT
>KZ070967.1:123006-140933 GCA_002091845.1 Anopheles cracens | reverse complement strand
CAATCATCTTCGCCGTCAGCGACCCGGCCACCCCGTTCGCACCGTTCTGGTGGAGCGACGCGTGCTGCTGATTGCTGTGGCTGCCCGTACTGGACGAAACGGTCGTCAAACTTCCGCTGCCACCGCTGGACATCATCATCAGCATCGCGCCGTTGCTATTGCTGCTGGTGTTGTTGCTTGTGGCGGTACCATTAAAACCCGGCTTTGCTACTCCTCCACTCGACGACATCGGTGTCAGCAGCTCGGACGTGATCGAGGGTGACAAACCGCGGCAGTCGGAGATGGAATCGGAATCACCATCGACACTGCAAAAGCTTTAAGTGTGTTAATACGTAGTCAGCTAGCTTTATACAAACTGCGGTAAATGAATCGTTACCAATGTTTTTATAAAACATATTCATATGCACAATTGCATACCTTCGGGCTGATTAAACAAACTCGTGCCGGAAAGTATACAATTTGCTCAGCAAAATGCTTTATTACTGCTCTACCTACTTTGAGGCTGAATAAACAGCCTTGTGCCATAAAGTATGCAATCATTCCTATATAAAAGATTCACTAATAGTGTATAAAAACGTTGTAGTTTTTTTCCCTTTTGGTAAAGCATCATTCCAGCTGGCAAGCTTTATTAAAACTGGGTTTATTAAGGGTTTGGCATGCAAACTGCATAATTTGGAGCTGATCAAAATAATGCAACATGAGCTTCCTTTGCCAGTTTATTAAAATATGTCCACCAAAGTCAGTTTATAATAGGGTTATTGCATACTTTGGGGCTTACGCGACAGTTTACGCCTAAAAGTAAGCACAAACTAATCCCTTTAAACCAGATAAACAAACCCCTTCTTCGCATACCTTGGCGTTTGGTCGTCAATAAAGGACATCAGTTCGTTTTCAGGCGTAAGGTAGTCCAGGTGCGCTTGATTGACGTGGAGTAGCAGTTCGGCCGCCGGTACACCCGACAGCCCGCAGAACGGACACTGGGCGCTTCCCTCCACGTGGTATTGGCGCGTATGGTCACGCATCGCGTCATCCGACAGGCCGGACATGCCACAGATTTCACACGAATGCTCCTGCTGCTGTAGCTGCTGCGTCGGCGGTGGCGGAGGAGCGTGCATGCTTCCATTCGCCGCCGAACCGCTTCCTCCCGCCTGGGAGAGTCCATCCTTCGATTCGCGCCCGTTCTGCGAAGCCATCGTTCACTGATAGTAGTACTCTGTCGGACCGGAACACCGAATAGAAAATAACGTCTAATGAGCCCTTTCTCGCTGTTCCGCTCGTTTGTTATACATCAATGCATAAGGATCCTTGCGAGTCAAACAAAACCCCCTTAACCCTATAAATAACATCCTCCTACTAATAACGCGAGCCGATGGGCATGGGGATACCACTGTCAAACATAATGATGAGCACATGCACACTCACGCGTGTGAGTGTGGCTGCGGCGGCGTTGGCCAAGTGTTCACTTATCAATTTCTTGTCGGTTTCGTGATTACATAAAACGCGCTTCTTGCATTGCGGCCTGCCGGGAGAACCGTTGGATACACGCGAAATTGGATCCACCAATCCGCTTTCGGCCGGGGTGCCCCCGTCTTTCGTGGCTAGCTCGGAATAACTTAAAACTCCGCTCGCACCGCACCGGACGGTTTCGAAAGAAAGGACGAAAAACCGCGTGCTGCATGCGAATCGTACCAATACTAAACAAGCGCGAGCATAGCGCGACCAATCGGCCGAACGTGTAGCATAAACATGAGACGCATAACAAAAGCAGAAAAAAGGACCTCGCACAACGGACAGAAGCGAAAGCGAAATATCCTGCTTCCTACTGCTGTTGCTGCTGCCGCTGCTCCATCGTCGCCCCGTCGGAAAGGATATTGATTTATGGAAAGAATGGAGCAATGCGGCAGTGTATCACACGTTGGGGCTTCTTTAAGAAGATCAAAAAATCAATTAGAATGGCTCTTTAAGTATACATACGCTGCGCCCGTATGCCGTTGCTCCCCATAACTAGGGCACCTAATCGTCCTTTCGTCGCGAGTGCACACACACACACATTATACACAATTACACTCGCACACATTGGAAGTTCTCTCCTTGCATGTCTATTTGACAGCCTAGCGGTTCGTTCTCCAAACACAGTCAATGGCCTCTACAATGGTGGACCTTCGGTCCTTTTGGGGCGAGAGTAATCATAGAAGGACTCCGTGGAAAAAAAGCTTACGTTTTTTTAGGGCTGGTTATCCCATTCCAATGCCCTCTAGATGTAAACTTACATTTCCGAAGTAGCAATTTGACTGCATTCAATCGTATTTTAGCTACTAGTTCTGTGGCCACTTAATAGATGGTTCCCCTTTCCAAATCACGATTTCCTACAAACTTCAGCTTCAACGATCCATCCGCAGCCGATATCCGTATCCTTGTGGCATATCCTGGTGCGATTTGGCGACACCACACTGCAACTTGGGCACACACACGCGGCGCTCGCGAGTGCACGGGGCGGCGGCACAAGATTAATGATTACGGATTACTTCTTTCGACGGCCTGCCTGCCTTAGATCCTGCAGCGTAGGTCGAACGGGGAAGGGGAGGGCACTGCTTTTGCCAACATCCCGTCCACATCAGGAACCGACCTCGCGACCGTAAGTGCAAACACCGTGTTGTTCCGTTCACGGCAGGAAGAAAAGCACTACTGCAGAATTTTGCTCTGCGTTTTTTTGTTCCTTCACCATCGAATGTCCTTTTTCCCTCCTTGCGATACAGCGGAGGGATGGGGTTGGCATGTGTTTCTCTTTTGGTCCTATGGCGCTGGTCGCCGGAGTTTGTCTCACTTTCGCGCCTACCAAGGAAGGCAGGCCTATCGGCGGTACCACAAAAAGGACAACGACGTCGGTCTCTCTCGCGAGGCCGGTCTTTCGAAACGAACCTTCGTCTCATCTGTGTGCGCATATACGCTCTCGCAGGAAAAGTACTCACCGAAAAGGACACCGAGCGCTGAGGGATTGTTGGTGATGAGGTGGTTCCGGGGCGTCCGGAAAGGGGGGTGGCGAATATCCTTTCTCTCCTCCGATCATGAATGGAGGATACCTCGCGACCTCATTACGCGTGCCGTTTTCGTCCTGCTCAGCTGCTTTTGAGGAGCGCGCGCGATGTCAACAAATTACGTAAGAAATGACAGGAAGGAAGAAATGTCATAATCCTGCACGAACACGCACACACGCGCAGGAATGTTCGAAATCGAAGGATGCTTTTCGAAATAGGAAGGACAGAGTTTTGTTTGCTTTGCTCGGAATCCAACAATCCGTAATGTTCGATTGCAATTATATCAAGAAATGACAAATTTACTTACAAATTTGAGAAAAAATAATGCTTCATTCTCTTTTTGAAAGCAGAATAACTGGAAAAATAACAACAACGCGGTAATGACAGATGCACAGAAGCGCGAGAAAAAGTAAACAAATAATGTCTGTCAAAATTGGCTTGCATCGAAAAAAAAACAAGCGAGCTTGTTGTGAAAAGAATCGTGAGAATTTTATTTGGAATCTATTTTGTGTGTCCTTAACGTGCTATTACGCAGTAAAACAGTATAATGCAGTTCAGCGCCATGGCACGACTCTTGTGCAGCTCCCGTTTGCTGCTTTCTACTAGGTAAGATGCGTAACCCGTCGTTGCGTTTGGCGTCACCGACAAGGTTATGTGCGCCACAACAACCCGGGAGGTGGTATATGCTTCATGCTTCATTTTCGCTTTCTTCAGACAAACGAGTGCACCGTTCGCGACTGTGCAAACCTCTGGATTGCACTCCACCGCCTGTCTAAACGTCGACGGCACATCCAAAGCGATGCCGGAGAAGCCGAAACGGCCCGTAAATGCTTACATAAGGTTCGCTCAAAGCATCCGCTCGTCGTTGGCCACCTCGAATCCGAAGGCATCACCGACGGAAATATCGAAACTGGCAGCTGTCAAGTGGCAAACGCTCGATCAGGCCTCGAAGACCAAGCTGGAGGAGGAGTTCAAGCGCGAGCAGGCCGTTTGGTTACAGAAAAACGCCAAGTACCTTAGCCAGCTAACCGACGCGCAGAAGCAGGAGCTGAAAGCCGAGCGGCAGCTCCGCGCAGACGAGAAGGTAAAACGCGATCAGAAGCGTCTACTAAAAGAACTGGGCCGTCCGAAGCGGCCGCTGAACTCGTTCCTTCGGTTCTGTGCGCAGCACAAACCGGTCTCGGGGCTCAACAAGGAAGAGAACAAAGTGCAGATGAAAAACCTTGGCTTGCAGTGGAAGAGGCTGCCCGAATCGGAAAAAGAGCGTTATACGAAGGAAGCCGAAGCGGAAATGAAGCGTTACCAGGAGGAGATGAAGCGGTGGGAAGATAAGATGCTAGCATCGGAGAACATGGAGGCCGTTCGGAAGAGGAACGTGCTGCTGACCCCATCGCCGGCTTCGTCCCGTGCGCGCAAGGGTCCACAGCAGGTTCCCGGTAATGTAGCTGCCGCAGCCAAACCGGACAAACCAGCCACCTCCACAACGCGTCCATAGGAACTCGGGTGTCCCACGTCGACAGGGGAAAGTAGTAGCAGTAACAGCGTAAACGCAGCAAACCATCTTCCTACAAGCACGGAGGAAGACGAACCAAAGCGAAACACAGCATCGAGAGACCAAAACCATCCCCAGTTGGAGAGGGACACGAGTGACCGAACGAAGACAGCTTCCATGCGCAAAGAACCTCAACAGGAGCCGGAGCAGAAGGGTATAGTGAACAAGTTGAAATCTATCTTCAAGTTCTGACACTGGTTGCGCAGTGTGGAGGACAGGGCGCTACTGCTCGCCCTGTCGTACTGGTTTTACGTGCATCCATGTTAAACCGATCCATGCTTGCGCAACGCCAGAAGATGAACCGATCTTGTGTATTTTTTTCATACGCATTTTTGTCGCAGCGAACTTCAGCATTTTTTTTCTTTACATATTGCCATTTGAACTGATCATTGGGATATGGGATGTAAAGCATTATAACGACATCCGTAGGAGCCATATAAAGCTAACTGTTAGTATCTAAGGTGTGTCGTGTGTGTTACTGGTGTTGTTACTTAAGCTTCCGAAACTAATATGCGCATGTATCGCATCCATTTCTCACGTGAAAAAAAAAATAACATCGACTAATTTCACGTAGCAAGAAGCGGCTGACCGATACCCTTTATTCTACAAACCTCCTCTTTATACTTTCCTCCCAACAGTTTTCAAACTTCTCGTGACCGGTTTGCTGTTGCCAGATTGGGAGCAATTTTATGACGAGGTAAAATGGTAATAAAACGAAACGGCCCTTTCCGGTAGTGTACGGCGCGAACGAACGTCCGACAGGAATTGTATGTAGTTAGACTGAACTGATGAAAGAGCGCAGACGAGTGTTCGTTTCACGTAGCTTTGCATTTGTACACCTTGACGAAGTGGTCGGAAAAAAGCAACAACGAAACAAATCATACCACGAACCCGCCACACTACGAGCTGACCGGTGCGCCGCCGACGGTCTGCTCCAGCTGGTCGTAACCTAGAACATACCGCAGCTCAATCCCCAACCAAAACCGACTCCACAGCAGGTGGGTGAGGACGAAGAAAAACATAAAGAATGCCACGTCCTTTAGCACCTTGTTGATGGTGCTCATCAGCTTCATGATGGTTTGGGATGTTTTCATCGGGATGCCGCCGAGCAGAAAGACGATCCCGAGCAGCTGCTGGCCACCGGCCGGTTCGGAGGCACCGATCGTCAGCAACTCAATCAGCTCCCAGGCGAGCAGTGGCAGGAACGCGTTTCCACCTATGTACGATTCGTTCCCGGTGGCAAACAGCAGGTAGGCGGCAATCGAAGCCACCACGAGATGAATTTTGGTACGAAGCACACGCCCGAGGCGTGTATTACTTCGGTTTGCGGCGGCAGACGTGGGTTGGCTGGGATGGGTCGAACGAGCCTGGGACGTACCTGTGTTGCCACCGGCACCCGCAAACAGTCCACCGTTCGATTGTACTTGATTGAGTGTGTTAAGCAGCTGAAAGATGTCACCATTCCGGTCAGCGCCAGCAGCTCCGCCCATTGCGTTCGGAAACAAGTCCTCTTCCAGGCCAGAATTCGCCAAAAGTGCCATACGCTCGTTAATGTAGTCCATACGCTCATCCGGGGGATCCTCGTAGATGATGTACGTAGGCTCCGATACGGTTTCTACAACGATACCCGGTACAGGTCACAGTATGCTACACGTCACAGGCACGTCCGTACTTACCATCTGCGTGTACCGGTAGCGAGCCGGCACTTAAATTATCCCCTGTAGAGGACGCCATACTATCGTTCGGCGACTCTTCGGTGGGTTTCGGTGGTGCAGCCGGCAGCTCATGGCCCACTATTTTCGACAGTCTGTTAGTGGTGTTTTCCAAAATTTTCTTCCGCCGTGCTTCGCGCCTTGCTGCGAGGATCTCCTCCTGGGTTTTGGGTTGCTGCTGTTCCTGTTGCTGGTCTGTGTCTTCCATCTTCGCAGTATGGTCGTTTCGCAATTGGATTACTTGATGGCAATATTATTATCTACGTGATTACTTATTTAGCACACCATTTCCTCCCAGGCGGCAGTGAATCGCAGGTTGCTCAGTAGTCGCAGAAACGTACAGAAACGGAGGAAAAGAATATTTTGGTTTCTTCTTTCCTTTGTTGTCACTACCATGCTGTTTTGACAGCTGATCGATAAGTTTGTAATGACGGCTGCTGTCAGTGGGCCAAAATTGTAAACAAACAATTGATGCTTTCAAAATGGGCAGTTTAATTTCTTTCAACCCATTTTTTCGATAAACTGCAGAAGATTTAGTTAGGAGAATATCAAATACTCTTTATTTACAAACAATCGTACCGGGCAAGCCTGCCTAGGCAAATGCCTGCAGTCCAGTAATAGCACGTCCAAGGATCAGAGCATGAATATCATGAGTTCCTGCGTGTGAAAAAAAAAACAAAAAGAGTTAGTAATATTTTCCATCACTTTAAAATTCTGTTCCTACTTACCTTCATAAGTATTCACCGCTTCCAGGTTCATCACGTGGCGAATTATGTGATACTCATCGGCGATTCCATTTCCGCCGAGCATATCGCGTGCAACACGCGCAATTTCCAACGCCTTTCCTGCGTTGTTGCGTTTCAGCATGGAAATCATCTCCGGCGTGTGCCTGAATAAAATCAAACGAATTTAGATAACAACTCTTATCGTCTCCGTTCTCACGAAAATACGTACAATTTCTGATCCTTCAACCGTCCAACGTGCAAACACGACGCCAACCCAAGACTAATCTCCGTCAGCATGTCGGCCATCTTCTTCTGCATCAGCTGGTTCGCCGCGAGCGGCTTTTTAAACTGCTTCCTGTCCAGCGTGTAACCCCGCGCCACCTTGAGACAGGATTCGGCCGCACCCATCGCTCCCCACGCGATACCGTACCGCGCGTTATTCAGACACCCGAACGGTCCCCGCATGCCGCTCACGTTCGGTAGCAAATTGTCCTCCGGGATGCGCACCTCGTCCATCAGGATCATACCGGTGGCGGAAGCGCGCAACGAAAATTTTCCCTCGATGCGGGGCGTTGCCAGCCCGTCGCCACTTTCCGAACGGTCGACGATGAACCCGCGAACCTTACCGTCCTCCGTCTTGCCCCACACGATACAGACGTCCGCGATCGGTGAGTTGGTGATCCACGTCTTGCTTCCGGTCAGCACGTACGTCTTCGTTTTGGGATCGTGTACGGCGCGCGTCTCCATCGAAGACGGGTCGCTACCGTGGTTCGGTTCGGTCAAGCCGAAGCACCCGATCAGCTCCCCCCGGGCCATGCGGGGTAGATACTTTTCCTTCTGTGCATCGCTTCCGTAGTCGTTGATCGCTCCCATGCACAGAGAACTCTGCACGCTAAAAGCGGACCGGTAGCCGGAGTCGATGCGTTCCACTTCGCGCGTCAGCAACCCGTAGGCGACGTTGCTGACACCGGCACAACCGTAGCCCTTGATCGTGCAGCCGAGCACACCGAACCCGCCGAGCTCGGTCATGATCTCCTTGTGGAACACCTCATTTCGGTTTGCCTCGATAACGCGTGACAGCAGCTTGTCCTCGCAGTACGCCCGGAACGAATCGCGCACCGCAATTTCATCCTCTGTCAGCTGCGATTCCAGATTCAGCGGATCCTCCCAATCGAAGGTGGGACCTAGGCGGGCGGGGAAGGTAGTGGACGATAGTGCGGGAATTATTAATGGCCCTCTCAAACATAGCAACATTACCTCCCGCGTGCAGGAGGGACACACCGGCCGCCCGGAGCTATCTTATCGCGCAGATTCTTTTCGTTTTCTTTTTCCGTTCCCGTCTTCTGCTTCCGAAAGGCTCGCCTGACGACGACCACGACGACGACGGCGACAAGATCAACAACGGACGCGCAATGGAGATGATGAATCGGTCAAACTTACGCCTCTCTCGAGACTTACCTTTATCAGTTGACGCCGCTGCAAAAGTGGATAGGGTGTGGAGGAATTAAAATAGCACGCACAAAACTATGCACTACGATGAGTTGAGTAGGGACGGATCCCAGTGCTCTTACCCCGAGAGGATCGCGCAAAGACGCTCTGCCCACGGGTGATCGGTTTCAGCTGGGCAATTTTGCTTCCCAAGAACCTCAGTGCCATTTTCGCGGATTTATGCGTATGTGGCTGTTGTCAAACTGACGAACGCGTCGTTTAGGTCACGTACAGCAAGACACCCACACGCGCGCGCCAAGTGCGTAAATACCGAATCGCGGCACCAAGATCGGTGCAGGCCTGTTGTAGTTCCGGAGCAGCGTTCCGATCGCTTTCGATTTCGTTTTTGCTCAGCGGACTCGCGAAGTGTGACTGGCCGAGAGGATCTCTAACCCCAATACGAGCAGGGTAGTTTTGTCAGCATCAATGAGAGCATAGGAGAGAGCA
Source organism: Anopheles cracens (assembly GCA_002091845.1). NCBI lineage: Eukaryota > Metazoa > Arthropoda > Insecta > Diptera > Culicidae > Anopheles > Anopheles cracens. Next base: position 131,974 of record KZ070967.1, on the reverse strand, counting down.
TTCGCGGTTCACGCGTTCTCCCACCGGCAAGTGTTTTCTCTTATCATACTGCGAGCCGCTGTAGTTGTTGCGCAGAGAACAGCTGATAACATCCCGCTGTTGGTGGTGGTGTGTTCGAGTGTATTTCCTTGTGCGCACAACCTGCAGCGTACGCAAACAACAATATCTTCTGCGACTACGATGCATCCTAACCGCGAGAGAGATGAGCGAGTACAGCGCTCATAATGCATCCACAGAGGACAGAGGCTATTAAATTGAATCTGATAAGATTAAGCCATTTTTAAGTTCCTCCTCCGTGGAACACCCCACTCGAACAAGTGTCGATTCGAGTGCGTGAAGTACGCGTTCCCGCGTTGGATTAAGCACAGCATGGAGTGTTCCGTGAAGGGTAAAACGATCGTCGTGACGGGTGCCGGACAAGGTAACGCACACGTCCTGTGGGAGAAGTTCCCTTCTAATTACCCCGTGCCTGTATCTCCGTAGGCATTGGGAATGAACTCTGTCAGGCGTTGGACCGTCTCGGTGCGAAGGTGATTGCAGTGTCACGTTCCGCCGGACCACTGGAGGAGCTGAAAGCTGCTTGTCCAGCGATCGAAACGATCCAGGTCGATCTGAGCGATTGGAGTGGTACGAGAGCGGCCCTCGGATCCCTGGAAAAAGTGGACGGATTGGTTAACAATGCCGGCGTTGCCGTGATTAAACCATTCCTCGAACTAACGGAGGAGGATTACGATCGGTGGGATGCTTCTTGTCCGCTTAGTAGGCCCGTAGCTTAACTCCACCCTTCTTCCTTCCAGCACATTCGACGTGAACGTGAAGGCCGCCTTCAACGTGGCCCAGCTGCTGACCCCCAAGATGGCGGCCGGATCGTCCATAGTGAACGTGTCGTCCCTCGCCGGCCTTAAAGCCATCCACGGTCACTGTGCGTACTCGATGTCGAAGGCAGCGATCGACGGGCTGACGCGCAATCTCGCCCTCGAGCTCGGCCCGCGCAAGATACGGGTCAACAGCGTCAACCCGACAGTCATTCTGACGCGCATGGGGCGCGCCAACTGGTCCGATCCGGCCAAAGCCGACCCGCTGAAGTCGAAGATCCCGCTCGGACGGTTCGGCGAGGTGAGCGAGGTGGTCGAACCGATCGTCTATCTGCTCAGCGACCGGTCGAGCTTCGTCAACGGGCACTGTCTGCCGCTCGAGGGTGGGTTTCTGGCGGGAAATTGAAACATTCCAGGTAACAGGGGATAGTCGGTAAGGGTGTTCCATCAATTTTAGATAGTTTATTTTCATTTGCTGAGTAGTGTTGATGCCTCTATAATGGGTGCGTACGCATGATAAATGTGGAAATAAAAGCATAAATATTCCGCGTGATAACTAAAAATAGTACAAACGATTAGAATGCCCCTTTCTGCGAGACGCATAGCAGCGCTCCTTGACTAATTAGTTTGGTATGTTGTGTTTTTTTTGTTTCATACGTGAAATCACGACATTCGATTACATTACACTACACGCATGATTGCTTCATTGTGGCAGAGTTGGTTTATGTGTGTTTCTAGTCGTTCTTCAGCCGAACCGATGATGTTGTTCTATGCCCGAAAACGGAATCCTTGCTCGGTGAAAAGTTAATGATTTCTTCATTTTCTGCTTGCTATCTCCCGCCGTTTGCTCTCTTACAGGTAAGTACAGTGGCTTCAGGGCGCATATTTCGAGAACGCTTCTTACATTCTACAACACAAATTGTTCGCTTGTTGGGAAAACCACAGAAAACGCTTATAATCACAAAAACTATCAAACGATTTTAACGCTTCTTCTCGTTTAGGAAAGCCACGCCCGTGAACTAGAAACGGATGAAACGACGACGGCGGGCGGGAGATTCGGTGAGGAGGGTTTGCGCCCCCGTTCCAACATTTCTCGAGGGAGAATTGTGAATAGTGTTATCTACCTCTGCTAACGCTCTGCTAACAGTAGGAGCTGTAGTATTCCTGCGCATTGTTGGCTCTCACCTAAATGTAGCCGATTTTCTCGGTTGTCTTTTGCCGGGTTTGAAAACTAGCCCTAGGTGTGCTCACACCAGCTTTAATGTGTGCCCGGTTCCGTTGGTATGTTTGTGGTGAGCGTGCGTCGTTTACTGGGCTTTTGATTACGTTGTGCTGTTTAGGCGGTACCTACGCCGAGCGCAACACCCGCAGCGAAGGCACACAGGAAAATGTGGAGATCGTTCACCTTGCACCCGGACTCGTCCCCGATCAAGTTTGTGTACCACTTTTGACTCTATACTTCCTTTTTACCCTTACTTTTTACCAAAAACACAACAGCAAACAAGCTAACAAGCAACTTTTTTTAAATTACAAATAAACCGCTAGCGCCATATGCGGCCAGTATCTGAAGTACGGTTGTTCTTCTCTTTCTAGCCCAATTAGTTCCAACATTGGCCGAGGGTGGCGCTGCAGCGCGCTGTCAAATCACGAATGTTTTTTTTCACGGCCAGTTTCGGCGCTACGCGTTATCACGAATTTCGGTGCGTACGATCGTGTAAAATAGTGTTTTTCGTGTCGGTTCGATCGAATATCGTGCGGCTCTGCCGGCTCCAACCGCGTCCGGCCTCCGGGGCTCGCAGGATAATGCGATAAAAGTGTTGTGTGTCGTCATTGTGCATAGTGTTTGTGTTTGTGAAAAGTGTTTTCCCCCGTCCCTGTGCTCCCGTTTCCCCTTCCCTACTCCTACTCTTCCCTCCCACCCAGCGGTGTAGCCTCCCGCGTTTGCATCGTGTTTGGTGTAAACAGGAGGATGATCCTCGAAAGCGGCGAATTCAGCGTTTCCACGCAGGAACTGCAAGCGCTGGCTTCGCTGGATAGGTACGTCCGGTGATCGTGCGAACCGTGGCACTGTTTTCGATGGTGCTAACTATTGTCTACTTTGCGTCCCCTTTCAGCCGCCAGTATGGGTTCTTGAAGCTCTCCGCACCGGAAAACCTGAAGAAGAAGGCGTTGGTGCTGAAGGTGAGTGTAGGGGATCGTGCAGCGCCACGTCCTTAACCTTGCACATCCGTTGTTGTGCATTGTTTTGCTAACGCCACCACTTATCCGTCTCCTATCCCCGGCTAGGCGGTGAAATATCTCGAGCGTATGCTTATCCAAGCATACAACCAGAAGAAGACGCACGACGATGAGGACAAGACGAAAGAGAACCCTCCGGAAGCGCCGAGCTGTGTTAAAATAAAACAAGAGACAGAGATTCCACTCTGCGATGATGCTGGGGTGACAACGATCGACGAGAGTCTTCCGGCGGAGATTATGTCCACCGAGGGGACTGAGGAGTCAAAAAACACCTCTACCTGTTAGTCTAGTGTGTCGCCCACCTGATCTATGAAAACTGTCAAACGGATGAACAGGGACTCTATACTTCCTTTTTACCCTTACTTTTTACCAAAAACACAACAGCAAACAAGCTAACAAGCAACTTTTTTTAAATTACAAATAAACCGCTAGCGCCATATGCGGCCAGTATCTGAAGTACGGTTGTTCTTCTCTTTCTAGCCCAATTAGTTCCAACATTGGCCGAGGGTGGCGCTGCAGCGCGCTGTCAAATCACGAATGTTTTTTTTCACGGCCAGTTTCGGCGCTACGCGTTATCACGAATTTCGGTGCGTACGATCGTGTAAAATAGTGTTTTTCGTGTCGGTTCGATCGAATATCGTGCGGCTCTGCCGGCTCCAACCGCGTCCGGCCTCCGGGGCTCGCAGGATAATGCGATAAAAGTGTTGTGTGTCGTCATTGTGCATAGTGTTTGTGTTTGTGAAAAGTGTTTTCCCCCGTCCCTGTGCTCCCGTTTCCCCTTCCCTACTCCTACTCTTCCCTCCCACCCAGCGGTGTAGCTGGAATCGGTAAGTGTGTCTGTGCGATTCCGTGCTAGTTTTGTGAACTAATTACACACACGGCACACACGCCTCGCGCACGCACTAGGAATTTTCACGACAAATGTTGCAAGTGGAAGCGAAAAAATCCTTTCTTCGTGGAGGCTGCAAGAGTTACTTGGATCGTGTTTGTTTTTCTTTTTCTTCCGCTTCTTTAGCGGGCTTTACACGCCTGTAAACGACTTGAGAACCAGGTGGGACAGCCGTCAACTTTGTTTCAAGATGGTTACCGAGACGGGCCTATGGCCTTCTTTACATCACCTTGTGTTTAAAATCTTCAAATGACAATTCATTTGACAGCTGTTCTTGTTCCCAACGAGAAATTTTCGTTGGATGGACGTGCTTGTGAGGGGAATTTCTCTATCGCACCCGCTCGCACTCACGGCAAAAATGTCCCTCTCGCTTACCGTGTGCGTCGCCTCTCGTGCTTGCCCTTCTGCGTCACCCCCTATTGTCTATCGCTCGACGGTAAAAAGAAAGTATAGAGTCCCTGTTCATCCATTTGACATCCGTTCCGTAAAACATTTTGATTTGTTTTGAAATGGATGGTTTACTCTGTTTTTGCATGCCGTTGTCAATGTTCAACAAGTGTGTGCATCTTTCAACTTTAGAAAGCAATACTTTAAACGTTTAAAACCATATTTAAAGCAATACATTACGGGTAAGTAGCGATGCTTGCAGCAACTAAAACTGTGTGTTGTTGTAGGCATTTTACTTGCGCTACTGTTTGCACTTGGCTCTTGGCACCGACATACGGCCATGCCGTGCAACCGGAATGCCTAAAATGATAGAACACACAGTTTTAGCTGCTACAAGCATCGCTATTTACCAGTAAAGTATTGGTTTCAAACGCTTAAAGATGCACGCAATTATTAAACATTGGCAACGGCATGCAAAAACAGAATAAACAATCCATTTCAAAACTCCGTCCTGCGGGCGGCGGAAGGAAGAACACTTTTCCGCGATTCTAGCACGAGTTATCCATGCATTACGTAATACACTTCGTTGAATTCGCAATCCCGGCCCAGTTCCGGCGGAACGAATTAGGCGCTGTGTGCGGCGGCTCATGCTCACCGTTCCTCCGCAGCGCAATAGAGAGATCTACACCAAGACGCCATCATGACCTCATCCGAAGGCCAATATCACGGCGCGATGCAGGTTTCGGAAGAATTCGCATTGAACTTGAAATGATGAAAGTGGTTCATCATCGTCATCATTCCCCCTTGGCACGATAGTCGCACGCATCAATGCATCTGCCGCTTTCAGTCGGAGTGGTCAAATTCCGTTTTCTTTTCGCCTCACCTGAGAACGCCTTCCGCAGTTTGGATTTTGTCCGTGTGAGCCAAGTCACCGAACCCGACGCCTTCGCTTTAATTTTGCTCCGTCTGTCGATTTGATTTCAGCGCAATGGTGTACAGTGGAATCGGTAAGTGTGTCTGTGCGATTCCGTGCTAGTTTTGTGAACTAATTACACACACGGCACACACGCCTCGCGCACGCACTAGGAATTTTCACGATCAAAAGAGCAAAGAGCGGACAGTTTCTCGAAAGCAGAACGACGGGAGACAACAACCGGAGACAAACAACAAAAAGCGTACAACAGAAAAATAAAACTTAAAAAATGAATAAAACAAAGATAATATAGTTTAGTTGTCCCTATCGCTTGAAAAAGTACGATAGGAATCGTATCGTTTATTTACGAGCTAAACAATACGACCGAGCAGTGGACCAAACGGAAACAAATCGAAAAGACAGTCTAAACTAACTAAAGAACTATGGCTTTCGCGAAAAAAGATTCAAAATCGTTTCGATTGATTCGAGGGCCACTGCTTGCAAACATTCAACGCGTCCATCCTGTACAATCTTCCACCTTCACACTTGCGCGTACCGGCCACTAGGCAGGCTCGTCCTTCAGGCATGCTGCTTGCCCGTTTCCTTCAACCGCGGGACGAAATGATGTGATGATTAAGAAGCGATTCCGATTAGGAAGCCACCGACAAATCCGGTAGCCAGGAACGAGTTCTCTTTGGCAATCTTGAGCACCTGTAAGAGCGGGATGACGTGTGTGGTGTCGTGGTGGACAGGGAACGGAAGCGACGAGCGAGGTTGGTTTGCAAAAAAATGGAACAAAATGACGTTAGTAGTACAAAACAAAGGTGCTATCGATCTGTATCGCGTAAGCTGGATGTCTTCTCTACGGTCGAGTGAAAAGAAAGTGATTCCGCGTACAACATGCCCTCACCGTAACGGCGTGAAACGTACCTTATCGGCCCAGCTTGGTCCCTGACCGGTGACAGCTTCCTCCACCTTGTCGGACACCTTGTCCACCTTCTTCTGCACCTTGTTCCAGTCGATCGAGATGATGCCCTGCTGGTTGGCGACCTGCAGCAGAATTATTCCACCACCGACTGCGATCGCGGCCATCTTGCCCACCTTCATCGTGATGTAACCGGTTGCCCTGAGGGTACAGGTCGTTAAAAATTAATTTGCAATGAGCGTAAAACATAAAAAAAACTATCGTCTATCCTAATTACCATCCACTGCCGGCACCGATCAGAATCTGTTTGGTGGCCGATTTTTTGCTCACATCTCCGACGAAACGGTCCAAGTATCCAGCGGCGTCGCTCATGTTGATGATTTCCTTGTTCGTTGCGTCTTTTTTAGTTTTTCCGTCGCTCATTCCTGCGGATGAAATTAATCGAAAAAAGGATATTCATATCAAGACGTTTGCGCTGGCTTCGCTGGATAGGTACGTCCGGTGATCGTGCGAACCGTGGCACTGTTTTCGATGGTGCTAACTATTGTCTACTTTGCGTCCCCTTTCAGCCGCCAGTATGGGTTCTTGAAGCTCTCCGCACCGGAAAACCTGAAGAAGAAGGCGTTGGTGCTGAAGGTGAGTGTAGGGGATCGTGCAGCGCCACGTCCTTAACCTTGCACATCCGTTGTTGTGCATTGTTTTGCTAACGCCACCACTTATCCGTCTCCTATCCCCGGCTAGGCGGTGAAATATCTCGAGCGTATGCTTATCCAAGCATACAACCAGAAGAAGACGCACGACGATGAGGACAAGACGAAAGAGAACCCTCCGGAAGCGCCGAGCTGTGTTAAAATAAAACAAGAGACAGAGATTCCACTCTGCGATGATGCTGGGGTGACAACGATCGACGAGAGTCTTCCGGCGGAGATTATGTCCACCGAGGGGACTGAGGAGTCAAAAAACACCTCTACCGCCGCCGGTGATGAGATTAAAATGGAGAGTGACGAAAGTGCGAAAGATACACCTGCGACGGATGGTTCTGCGGAAGAGGAAAAGCGAACCAGTGACGAGGACAAGGATATCAACATTGATCCGAAAACGTACTGCAAGCTTGGCCACTTCCATCTGCTACTGGAGGACTACGAAAAAGGTAGTACAAAGACGAAACTGGTTTCCCATCCAGTCTGGACTCTAATCGGTGCGCTTGTTTTTCTGTTTTTTGTTGCGTGCAGCACTCTCTGCGTACCAAAAATACTACGCCCTGAAGCAGGACCATTGGCGGGATGCACCGTTCATGTACGGTTTGGGGTTGGTGTACTTCCACTACAACGCGTTCAGATGGTAAGTGAAGCTGTTAAGGCAAAACTGTACTTATATTAACTGAACAGCAAGAAATGTGTGCTGAACTAAATGAAAAGTGAGTAATTGATAATGCAATTGCGCTAGCGTATCGTCTATCGTGCTAGTGTCTCTTTTTGTGGTCTGGGTATTGTGTCACCAACAACATAGTATGCTGATGTTTTAAGTTGTTGATGGATTTATATATAAAAAAAATTCCCCAAGAGAATTCTGTTCTCGTCTGTTCTTGATTTTTGTTTTCGCCTTGTATTGAAATTACAATAGTAGGCCTTTAGTTTTTGCATTTTAGGTCAAAAGAAATTGAAGAACGACAATTATGCGTATATTGTGCCTAATATAACTTCACTTTCTACTTATAAAAAGCCATGACAATTGACCATAAAAGCAAAAGCTTATGTTTAAGAAGGTGAATTACTTGCATTTATTGAGAGTAAAGAATTTAGCGGAAGGATATTTTACCACGAGAAGAAAAACTGTCCTAAAGAACTGTGAGACACCCTCTTTCGAGTTCTTATCTCTCGATCTCAAATAGTAAATAATCCTGTGCGTTGGTCAGTAGACAAATTAGCATGGTCTTGCATCGAAATCCCTTACTTATTTGTTCTTAGAAAAAGGTTCTAACATATTTATATATCTAAGGCAAATGGCATGCTTTCATAAACATGAGTATTAGAAATGTAATGTTGATTTGGTTTGTGAAAGGCCAACATGGTGCCTTGAATCGAACGAAGTTTAAGGGATAATGTAGGGATTGGACAGTTGGATCTGAATAATATAGTTTTATTTCAATATTGCTAACGTTCAGATCATGGTTATCGTTGAAGACTTTATCTTTTCAAAAGAAAAAGATGCATTTCTTCACTATATTTCGACAATAATGCTTAATTACTTACTTTTCTATCCTTTTTACTTTGTTAAGTTGAATACTGAACATACATTACATTACAATACAAGTATTCCGGACAATTACGTTTTTATTGCTTAATTTTGAACACTATATGATCCTACCTGTCGGTCTGTTTTGCAATAAAGACACTCCAGCGACTAGACCGATCGTCTCCCTTTCACGATCACTTCACCGGTGAGCTACAAAGTCAAGAACAGACTATTCAACTTGCCAACGTCGGAGCAATTGTATCGTTATCCTCATTCTATGCTTCTATGGCAGAACGAGAGAACGAAACTCGTTTTCCGTACGACCGCACGAACGGGTGTCTCGGGCGGCTCCAACGACCGGTTGATTGTTTTCTTCCGACGCCGCGCTACATTCGTCTATGTTGCGGTGGTGTTTTCCTATGTTGTATGTTTTCGTCATCAGCGCCGCGAAACATGCCTCGCCGCCATCCGTCTCGCTTCTTTCTTCCCGATTGTCTATTCGTTCGTTTGTATGCTACCACTCGAAGGAATGCTACTCACGTGAGCCATTTCCTGTTCTGAAACGC
>KZ070967.1:107318-122996 GCA_002091845.1 Anopheles cracens | reverse complement strand
CCGCCGCCTACACCTGCCGCTCCACTGGTTCATCTCGATCGCGGAAGGTGGTGTATACAACGCACACACACACACACAAGCACCCTCGTGCTCTGCGAGAAGAAAAGGTGTGTGAAAACGCACGACGCGGCGTTCACCGGCCAGCCAAGAAGCACTCCGACATCATCAGCCACCCGGATGAACTTGTTCCATAATGAGTTCAATGACTTGTTGAATGCGTTCGCTCTCCCCACGCAGAAGGGCGGACCACGGAGACCGAGCATCGGGGTGGTAGATTAGGGAACACGGACGGTCGCTTAAACATTTTGTGGATACTTCTTATACGGAGTGTTTTTTTTCTTTTGCTCCCACCAGCACCCAAACCTTCCTCTTTCTCTCTCCTAGAGTGTGCGTCTGTGAGTCACGGTCTCGTGCCCGGCAGCATCGCCAGATGATGGGAACTTTCTTGCGTGAATTATTATTATTCTGTGCGTACCTGCTCTGTTTTTGTGGGTTCCGCCTCCCCAAAACCGTGGTGGACACTTTGGGAGCATAAAAATTGCCTTCGACGTGAACGTGGCTTCTACGATCGCTACTACGATCGTGTGCAGGAATGATGGATTGGCCGTGTTGAGATGAGTGTGATGAGTTGAATTTGCTTCATTTTTCGGTGACATGTTGAGGTTTATTTTTAGGGCTCATATCCCATTTCCTCAAAAAAATATCTCTAAAAGCTGAAGGAAGAATCTATTGGTACTATCGATTCTCATGGGTGCAGATAAAACCGTGCTGCCGCTTCTCTCCAATGCCTTTGAATCAATCAGATCGATTCACTTTAAAATCATCCCAAAAAGCACCTAAAGGTGTCTGAAGATATCGCGAGAGTCTGCGTAACCACCGTCGCCGATATAATCAGCTCATTCACTTACGCTCTGTCTGCCGTAAATTCCTTTTAGCTCCTATTCTAAATCTTTCCCGTCGCTTCTGTTAGCGGCCACCACCCACCAACCCAAGCACTTCCTGCCCTGTGCCTTTTGTTAGAATGTAGCACGTGAATGGCGCTCAGTAACCCCGAAAACGAGCCCCACCGGTACGTCAACGAACTTTCCCACACTTACGTTTGCCAGACGCATTCGCGAGAGAGCGAGCAGCACACAGCGTTAAGCTTTGCTCGATGTGTCTGGCAGCCCCAGACAAAACATTGCGCGCACCCCCGAAAATATGCTCCCATTGGCGTGCGTGTCTTGCTCCCGCTGCTGTTTGCAGCCCGTCCGGTTCGGCTAGCCGGCTGTACCGGCGTCTGGGTTTTGCCGGTTTTTGGTGGAGTTTCTTCACACACAAAGCACACAATGTAACGCGTATGCACGTCGTGGTCGGCGGGCGTCGGGCTAGCGCTAGAACTAAATTTGCCGGTTTTCGCTCGCGCTGGTGAAAGTGCAAGGACCTCTGCGGGAGTCATCGTCGGGTGGCGCGCTTGCGATTTAATCGATGTGTTCGTCTCTCATCCGTCTGCAATCGAGCAGCTTTCGTGTCTGTTTGTGGATGGTGTGCACAGAATCGCCCCGTGTCGCTCATTACCATATTGATGCGTTCGGGGGTTTGATGACCCCGAGCTTTACAATGCGGTTGGGCTCCTCTCTTGCCGCTTTTGTTGACTATGCACTAACACTCTTATGAAGAATGCTGTCATTTCCACAGATCTTTTTATGGTCAAGTACAGCGAATCAAATTTTGACAGATTTTGGTTTGGGTAGATTAAAAAACAAGCCCTCTGGATCACTATCCTATAAGGATACAAGTGTGAATATTTAACATCTCAGTATGATTTTTGAAGATTTAAAATATATTTTTCCAACAGTGAATTTTCTACATATTGGTTTTAAATACTATCAGATTCCATCTGAGAGCTTAACTCTTACGGTCAGGTGAGCCGAATTCATATTCCGGAAAGTTTCTGTCACAATTGATATTGGAATTTACGACTAGATTGAGCTGCAATTTGCACCAAATATGCACTAATTATCCTAGTGTTACGTACAGTGTAGCTGTACGTCTTTACAAAAAAAAATCAAAAAGAATAAAGTCATACATTTTGGAACTCTAGGCACGTAGTAGCAGTCGAGGACGTGCATAGAACATTTAATTGTTTTCTAAAATGAACTGTAAACAGAACAGCAGGTTAAAGTTCTAGAAGTGGTTATTTGTCTACAGAATCTAGAAGTGGTTATTTGTGGTATGTTTTGTAATATGGAATGATCCTTCATCCTCTTCAATCTGATCCTTCGAATTCCCTAATGATTTCAATAAAAAAATCAACTCTATATTTCAACAATTCAAACCTCCAAATGGAATTGTGATCTGTTGAATAGCGCTTGAAATAGAACTCGTCCTAGTATTCTTCTTATAATAATTGTAACGATCGTTACAAATTGTTGAGGAATGTTGTCCAAAGTATTTTTCGGTACTGGAAAAATATAAGCAAACATTTATAACATGCTAGTTCAGTTCTGCTTACGGGGTCCAGTCATAATGTATATCTAGCTTTAAAAATAGCAAAAGATTACACAAGTAATAGAAAGAAATTTGTATTTTCGATAGCATTTGAAAACATGATCACCCTTCTGGCCTTGTTTTACGATCGATCCTCGTTTGTTTGTTTGTTTATTGGGTGTTTGCTAAAAAGGGGCAATATTGTATTATCAAAAGACCAACGCACCAATGCTCCTGTACGCAATATAATGCAAAAAGAAAGCGAATCATCGTACAGGAAAACGATTATTATGACTACACCACGCTCCCCGGGCAGTATTCCAGAGTCATATCAATCCACCGGCACCGTAAAGCAGCAATCGATTTTATGTCAATGGTTATCCCTACTCGTGACGTGGTGGTGCAGTGTGTATCCACATGAAGCCATTGCAATGTCCGGAGCTTCGTATTCAATCTGGCAGTGGAGGATTATCCTTGTATGCTGCTCTCCCCCCCTGTCGAAGGGAATTACTTTCATTTTCAAAACCGATGTTTGGATCGGTGCATCCACTTTCGATCCGCCACACCGAATGCAGCAAAGGCTCATGTGATTTTGGCTGCTGTTGCTCCGGGTGGAAAATGTGTTCGGTTGCACGATTTCCGGTTCGACGCTTGGGTGGGGTAACATTTGGTCGTGTGTTGCTACCGACCGTACCCATCATAAATGTCAGTCTGCGAGTGAGTTTGATTGTATTGAAACATTTTTTTGCCGTTCGTTTTGTTTCGTGAGAATATGCGTTCGTTAACTGTCGCTTCACAGGGTGGGTGCTGTCCTGTTGGTGTCACAAACAGTTTATTTACATTAGGATCAATATACCGAACGAAAAGTGAAGTTATACAGCATTGCCCTGTATAGTTTTGATACCGATGGCTATGGTTTTGATAAAGAGTTTCAATCTTTTTGACAAGTTATTACCAAGAAACCTATTTCTTTCAAAAAACATTTTAAATCTCATCAACACATTCAAACGCTAACAGTTCCAATGGGTTCGATCCGCAACAATTGCAGTGTGCAATTTACTGCAAAAGATCATCCGGCTTGCCGGAACGGATAATTTATGTTAACTTCTATCCGGCACGCTCGCCGCTCGCATTGTTCTAACGTCAGTAGTCCGCAGTGTTCGGTTTCCAACTCCTGCGATGATCTTTGACGGTACGCGAGGCACTGCACGGCGCTGCACGTACGCATGCCGTGCGTAAATTATTCACCACCGGTGAATGCAACAAATCATCTAGAATTAGCGTAATGCGCGTCGGGCCAGGCAGATTTGATGGTGTGGGCGAATGGGTTCATGCCGGCAGGCTAGGATAGCTGCTAGTCCAGCTGGTGCCTGTGGGCACATGGCAAGGAAGAGCAGATCCTGTCGGAAGACCATGATTTATGCGATTTGGCCATAATATCCTTTCAAGAGCAGTGGTTACCCCCGTTCGATGCAAATGGTTTAGAATGGATTGATCCTGTTGCTGTTGTGAGTGAATCTGCGTGCCGAATGGCGACATGCTTAGATGAAACAAGAATTGACAGCGAAATGCATCCACAGTGCATCAAACGGTAAAATTGGCTCCCTGCGCTTCTTTATCATGCTTCAATTTTGTACTGGAAACTCTATTCCTAAACTGTTTCCATCCATTGGGTGGTGTTGTTTGTTTTTATTGTACCGAACCAATCGATATTCAGCTATTTTTTGTTACTGATTGAAAGGATGTGGTCTTTTGCTTCCGTTATGGAATATAGTTATGCTAGTAAAAGCTGTATAAAGAGCTGCATAAAGGGCTGGCAGACGCATTAGACGCATTAGATCTTTAAGGCCTTTAAAAAGATGTAAATAAAAATAAAAATAGACTTAAAATAAAAATGTACCTTCTATCTCCTTTCATGTTATCATTTCAAAACAGAAAACAATAGATCATTCTTTGGCTTGCAATGTAGCAGACAAAGGGATGAAGTAGAAGTACAATGTAAACTGATTTGAAGGATTTTAGGACGTTTGTAAAGAGCATATTGCTCATGTTATACTGTCCATGATATTCATGACATCTTAGTAATCATTCAACTAAGCAACTGATCTTTTCGTTCTCCATCAATGCCTTTTGCAAGATTCACTTCCAGTAATATCAGATATCCCAGAATGACGGAGTGTGCTTGCAAATTGTGGCCCATTACCAATTTACTAAACTATACTCCCTGAACACCTTAAAACACAATCGAGAGTTTCCTATTCAACCTAAATGAAGAAAAACAACAAGTCGTTGGAATTCCACGACATTATATTGAAGAACAATACATATGTTCAATTACTGATTTATTTTATTTTATTCATGCGAATTTATTCATGCTATATGGTATGTAGCATACACAGCACAGCGTTCTGTTTTGAACTCATTACTCACGTTCGACGATTGTCCTTTTACATCCCGTTCTCTTTGCTGGCGAGGGACGCCCCTAGCCGGACAACATGATTCGGCCATTTTCGGTGCTGCTATTTCAATTCCGGCTTCCGGGGCAACACCGCCGAGCACCGTATCCACCTCGGGGAGTTCGGGTGTCGATGTTCGAGTATTAAATGAAATGGGCCACTTTTGCCAAAAGTCTCATCCGCATTTTTGCTGACGTGATGGATAGAGATGCTTGCAGCACACTTTAGAATGGAGCAGCCAACATCGATTCAGACGGCGGCGGCGTCCAGACGTTCAGCTGGTTTAGCTTATTCGTCTGCGCTCGGTGTGGTGTAAAATGAGTACACTCGCCGTCAGCGACGATAGACGGCAGCCAAAGTTGTGAAAACCTCCCGACTCCAGTCAGCAGGGCGCGTTTTGGTGTACGTGAAATTCAATTTCTAATTAAATGTCAGGTATGCGCGTTGGTATGACGGATCGTCGTGTTGTGCCCGACGTCACATTTGAAACGGGTCGAGGATTATGTTTCCCCCCGTTTTGGTGGATCGTTTTCCCGAGGTAATGGGGAAAAATAACAAATCTGGAAATCCGCGTACGTGACGGTTGTCTGGTCGGGTCTGTCTGGAGTGTAATTATGGTGTGCGTCGCAGGAAAACAGTCCGATCATTGCCCCATCGGTTTGTTTATGTTTGGTTGATGTTCCAAAGATTAATTTGAGCGAAAATGATTGGCAAATGGAGACTTTAAATACAATTAATGGAATGTATCTTCAGTTTTATGTGAGTGGGATTATTTTTAATGATTTTCCGGTTAAAACCCTGGTTGCACATTGAGGATTCAAAGTGTTGGATTTGATTTGGATTTGATATCTTTCTTACATTTATAAAAAAATATCTTTAAAAGGATCTCATCGAGTATATTTCTTTTAGAAATTTTAAGAAACAATAACGAATAAATGGAACATCCTAATCTGCGTATCATTACTTATTACCACTCGCTACATGTAATGTTTATAACTGTTAAATTTTTTGACATTGCCAAGGGTCTTTGTTGTATAAAAATTTGCCTGCACGGTTAAACATTATGTAAAATTTGCTTTAGAACTTTGACACATGCTCAACCAATCTTTGATCAAATAATTCATTATTTTTTTAACTAACTTGATAACTTGATAAAAAGTCAGAAGTTATTGAAATTGTTGGAAAGATTTTCTTATTCGTCTCGTCTAGTTCTCAACAAGTTACATTCTGAGAAAACTAAGCAAAAATGTATGAAAAGCGCGAAAACTTATCATATTTTTTCAGTTATAGTTAGTTATAGTTAGTTTGAGCACTCTAGCTACATTTGCTAATGTTTTGCAAATTAATTGTTAATGATTGATTAATGACCTAGTTTGCATGTTTTTATGGGAATGCCTAAAAAGGAGGCTTTTATGTGTCGCCAAATAGTTTGGAATTAATCGAATAACTTTTACGTTATCTGTTTTCAAATTCCTAATAAGATTACCTGGGCTGGCTGAGTACAAGTTTGCTGGGTCGTAAAACATTTACATATAATGCAGCTCAACGTTACAGCTCAACCTAGCGCGATGAACACGCTCGAACGTACTGCTGCTTTCGATTTTATTCCATGGGACAAAGTAATTTGTACACTAATTATCGCCGCAGTAAATCAAACACGATCTAACAAATGGCCCCTGTCGTTGTGCCGTTTCCCCATAGTGTGTTGGTGCATAAGTGAAAATTTCCGCTTTTCCCACCCGGGGGGTCTGTGGTTAGCTGGCTCGACAGATTCGGAGGGGGTGTGCGATATCCAGCCCGCCCCTGTTTCAGCAAGCCAGGCATTGAGCGACATGATGCACGAAAGGGTGCTACAGAGACCTCCACTTGCAGGTGCAAAGCATTCTTTGTATGAAGGTTGTGGAGTGTCATGTGAAGAGGATGTAGTGTGCTAACGAAGGGTATTTCATATTTCACCTGCCACTAGCAATAGTAATCACCGTGGGCACACGCAGCAAGGAACACGCGGAACGACTTTATGGATCGAAAAGTAAGAGGGCGACTCTGGTCAACATTAATCGTCCTTTTTTACTATTATAATTGTGCACGAAATAAATTTTAGTATATATTTTTAAGATTTCCGTTAAAAAAAATCAGTAACATTTTTTCATCTTCTTGAAACATTAGACTTTTTTTAAAGGAAATGTACGCATCTCATCGAATGTCTCTTTACTGTACACGTAATTTATTAAATCCTAGCTTCTGATTGAGCTAAGTCGTCACTTACGTCGATAAACACAGGAATATATTCCTTTTTATTCCTTTTTATTGCTTTATTTCCTTTCCTGCGACATATCAACTTGCCCATTGCAATCTCGCACACTCACAAAACCACCCAAACCCTCACCTGTACAACATTAGCACATTCGATTATTCCACTTCGGTTGTTCACCCACGGCCTGAGGCTACATTTACGCTATCCTAACATTACCCATCCTCCAGCGTTAGTTCGCAACGGCGATAGTTTCTAGCCCTGGCTGTGGTGTGGTGGCTCATTTCGCGGTGGGTACCCGATACGATGATGGGTGGATGGGTGGTCGGTGGGGCGCTTTTTTATTGTGGCTAAAGGTTTATCGCACGCCGCGCCGCGAAGCTCTCGGTAGCTAGAAAGGGATTCGTTAAAATTGGATCGCGGTTCGGAATTTCGATGACGGCGAGGCGAACGTTCTGGTGGCCAGACGCGGCAATACATATCCGAGCGCTGGACGGGTCATTGACCAAACGGGAGAACGGATGTGTGATCAATCGTAACCGGCTGAGTGTAGCGGCTTAGGCTAAGGTTTGCCGAAAGGGGGTGGAAAAGGATACCGAACCGGGGGGAATGCCCATGAAAACGCGTTACAATTTGTGAGGCGGAAAACGAACTGTAAAACTAATCGTTTTCCAATAATAGCTGATGAGGTTGTCACAAGAGTAATGGCCAGTTTTATCGATGAAGATGTAACGAGTTATGAGAACTAGAATCATCAAACGATAAAATTACATAAGGACATATAGATGTAAAAAATCATATACGAGTTTCTCATTGCTCTCGACATCGCATGCAATGGTTCGTTATACATTATTGGCTTTATTGGGTGGTGTGTAGCGCATTTCGTCTAGACACAAACCGGTGAATAGTAATGCCGGACTTCGCAAGTAGTTCAGGTACCTCAATGTTAAAGCATGTGAAACTCGCCGTGTCCGTGTCTGAGAGTTTGCGTTCCAAGCAGCGATTCCTGTAATCAGGTCGTGACATCGTGCTGTTTCAGTTTAGGTGGCGATAAGCGATTCTAGTGAGTTGTTCACCACGTATTCACCCCGTAAACCCCGTCATATGTAGAAGTTACGGAACGACTTTCATGACTAGAGTGTACGATATAGTAACACGTCGTAACAGAAAAGGGCTCATACATTAGTGTTACTGTCTAGTGATGAGTCCAAGGGTTTTGTTTGCCTTCAGAATAATGTGCTAATGTGCAGAATAATGTGCTACAGGTATAAGTCTCTCATCTAATTTTTGTATATCAAAAGTTCACGTTACAGACCAACTCGAGAGTTTTCTAGTCCACGTTTTAAGATATGTTTTTTTTTATTTGAATCAAGGCAAATCCTAATGGTTCAATAAGACGTATGTCCCTAGATCTATGCAATATAATTATAAGAGTATTTTTGTTATTTAGCCTCAACTGAAAGCTCATTTCACCAGGGATCTCACATGATCAGGTGCGCAAGTGCGCGCGTCATACATACTACAGGTTATGGGTTCGAATCTCAACTGGGCCGTCTCCGTCCCTCGTACGCAGGACTCTTAATCCAGCTACACGTAGTTCAAGGAAAGCCAAAAATTATGAGCCTGTGAAAATCTGATAAGATGCCTTATCAAAAAACGATAAAAGTTAAAGAAGAAATGGTAAAAAGTTCGATCATAACCATCAAAAAGTTTAGATGATCTAAAAGGTTTGAATCTGCTAGCTAGCAACAAGACACAATTAGGAAAGGTTTGAAAAAGTAAATAGCACGATTTACTGTGGACACTATTACCAATACTTCAGCTTAGTTAAGCTAAACTCGCGAGACTCTCACATCAACCTACTAACGTTCCAATATCTCCCGTCCAAACGTCTACCCGTTCCGATCGCTGCAAACGCGGCACTACGAATGTCGTACCGAATGGTGAGCATAATCCAATAAAAGATGCAGCGCACGTAATGCAGCGTTGATTCACTGCACACCCGGAACGGGAAACGGTGCCCCGGTGGCATCGTAATTATATTTTAACGTCCAGCTTTCCGTGTACCAACGTGGACGTCGTCTGGTCGTCGTTCCGTGCCAGGAGGCTGCTGACAGTCGTCGTCGTCGTGGTTGAAAGCCTGTCACACGGAATTTCGTTCCCCTCTGCCGTGCCAAGCACACGGTTAGCGGAGGTTTGCGTGCAGCATCCATCCGCATCCTTGCACTAGAGTGCTTGTGCCGCCTGCCAGTTACGTCAGGAATTTAGGATAAGACTCGCCCCCACACCGTGCCGCTGAACACGGGAGGGACGGTAATTACGGTCGAAGATAAACTTGAAGTCAACATCTAGCCAATTTATCACCTATACACATTCGGGTAGTTTTCGACCGGATGGTAGTCGAAGCGCCGTCGGTGGGGGATGTCTCTGCTCCTCGCTGTCGAGGTTAGCGCCCTCATTGTCGCTGACGATTTGTTGCGCTTTGTCGGTCTGCAATTGTAGCGATCGTAAATGCGCTTCAAGCGGGCCTTAGTTTTCCGTCGCCGGCTTTTGAAGATAAGCCATTGCCTGTCCAATAATCAGATTTGTTACTGTAGAGTGGGTGTAGCTAGAGGTTCCACAAGTGTTGGAGGTCGAGTTACTTTCACAAGGAAACTTGAATAGAGATTTCGAACAACATTGGCTTATGAACCCTTAAAAGAATCTTATACCCCTTTTTGTTAATTTTCCTATTTATCTCTTTTTTAGAGGATTTTTGCAAAATCATTTCGACCACTTACTTTAAAAAAAAAAAACAACTGTCAATAATGACACGACAGTCCCATTTTGAACGCATTCATTAATAATAACAACAATTAATCAACAACACCATCAGTGAACAACAATTAATAATATTTGAACAAGATAGTAAAGACCATAAATGAAGTTACAAAAAGCTGTAAAATCAGCTAAAAATCGCAATACTTTAGATCACTATGGCCACTATGGGATCATTGTTTTAGGTTTATTTTTTAACAACTGATGTTTATGCAGATATATTACAATTTCAAATCACCTCGTGCAATTACACTCAAGGGTTAACGTATTATTCCCTAAGCGACGAACCTTTTTGCACCATTCTTATCCTTCCGGTTGCTTTCTTCCAAGAAAACTCTTGCTCTGCCCCACGAAGCCCCGTTCCGTGTTCCCGTAGAGAGTCGTAATGGAAATTACATTTAACTTCGACGACAGCAGCACGGCGTGGCGGTGCAAAGGAACTCATAAAAGCCGCGCCCGGTCCTTTACCGCCACGATGCGATTTCCTATCTGGCCCCCCGAATCGCCCGCCCGCCGCGGGTAGTTTTTCAACGGTCTCGTTTGCTTTGTGTGAGTGTGTGAGAGTGAGAGAGGAGGCACGTGGGTTCAACATTTTCCGTCCACGGCACCACGTGGCACCCAAAGTTGCATCCTTTTGTCCGTTCTTGCACCCGTGTCTGGCTGTCCCGACTGTCTGCTGCCTCTATGTATGTGTGTATTCGTCTGCACTTCCGAATTACAACCTGTCCTTCCATGTACAAAGCATGGCCGGTGTATGTCAACAACCTTCCAGCGCACGAACACATACCAATCCGTGACGGCTACGTTTGTGGTGCAACTGCGGCTGTCTGCGGAGGATTTTCGGGCATTGCGTACCCTCCGTCGCCGGGGTCGCCTGTACCGGGCCGGTTCGTTTATTGTTGTCTGGCGTTTTCCCGGCGGAGAAAGGAAACTCACCTTTTCCTACCACTTTCCCCGGCCGGCGATTTGTTGGAAAGAAGCTTAAAGCGTTCTGTGTGCTTCTTATACTGCGCCAGGCCCTTCTGCTCGGCTGCTTACAATATGTTAGCCAATTTATCACCTATACACATTCGGGTAGTTTTCGACCGGATGGTAGTCGAAGCGCCGTCGGTGGGGGATGTCTCTGCTCCTCGCTGTCGAGGTTAGCGCCCTCATTGTCGCTGACGATTTGTTGCGCTTTGTCGGTCTGCAATTGTAGCGATCGTAAATGCGCTTCAAGCGGGCCTTAGTTTTCCGTCGCCGGCTTTTGAAGATAAGCCATTGCCTGTCCAATAATCAGATTTGTTACTGTAGAGTGGGTGTAGCTAGAGGTTCCACAAGTGTTGGAGGTCGAGTTACTTTCACAAGGAAACTTGAATAGAGATTTCGAACAACATTGGCTTATGAACCCTTAAAAGAATCTTATACCCCTTTTTGTTAATTTTCCTATTTATCTCTTTTTTAGAGGATTTTTGCAAAATCATTTCGACCACTTACTTTAAAAAAAAAAAATCTGTCTGTCTCCTATTTTAATACCGCCGCGATGCGATAAACTTCTTCCATCGGCTTCTCGATGTTGTAAATGCGGTTAGTTGTGAAAACCTCATCACCGACTCGGGCCCGGCGCTTCACACCACGTAACGCTCCCTGTTCACCGGGCCCGGGCTTATCGCACTTATCGTACGGTGACAGAGAATTTCTTCGCCCGGATAGGGATCTACTTAAGTTCTAAGCCGGTTGAATAAACGCTCGAGCCCTCAGCTTTTGAGTGACACCGTGTGCCCCGAACCCCCATCGGGAACGAGACATGCCCGGGATCGGTAGGGTAAGAAACAGCGGAGCAATAAATAAAAGATACATACCTAGGTTTGTTTCTTGCCTTCGGTTTGCTCTTTTCGTTTGTGGCGGTTCGTTCCCACGAGAAACGTGCTCCCTGGGTGTAGTGTCCTGGCACGCTGTCCTGTTCCGTGAACCCGTGTACGCGCTCCTGCTCTGGTGGGTAGTATTTATGATGCCGAGTTTCCTTTTTGCTGTGTGGTTTTTCTTCAACATCTTTGCCTCTTTCACCCGGCTCCACCACACTGTCGTTACCAGTGAAAGAAGAAAGTTTGTTCGAAACATTCCACCGAACGTACGCTGAAGGAATGAAGACAGAACCTGATACACAAAGGCATACACACGCACACTCTCCCCCCGTTGTTGGCTGGTGTTGCTTCCGAAGGGAGGAAACACATAGACCAACATAAACATCAACTATTCGGTTAACTTTTTCGGCGCGAATCGGAGGAGAAGGTGGTCACTCCAAAAAAGAAAAACACGGGCGGGTGGCGTTCGAAGTCCTCGAGCTCTGCCGTGCTCCACGCCCTATGTATTCGGCAAATTTTGCTTTGGCTCGGATCGCTGCGGGAGTTTTCCGCACCCGACCGGCTTATTATGTGGTCGATGCACGCGGCTCACTTTGTGCCTTCGCTCTGGGAGTACGACTCCGGCGTTTTTCTTTTCGGCATGCTGCATGATTGGTGTGTGCTTTCGCCGGTTCGTTTAGTCTCGGTAGGCAAAAACTGCTTCTACATGGTCGTGTTTCTTGTAGACTGCAGATGCCTGGGAATTTGCCCGGACGCTTAACCATCCCGGGAAGCTTTTATTCTATTCTCGCTGCATTGGTGAGGATATAAAGGCAGTGGAAAGAAACGATGGTGGGTTGGCAGACATGAGGACTCCAGATACATAGAGGAAGCTTTCGTTTGTTGCTAGCGGTTTTTTATTGCAAGATTTTTTGCTCTCCATTTCCGGGATTTCGTTCCTGCCCCGAAAATGTCCTTGATCCTTGAAGCGGTGCGAGTGATCGCGGAAAAGTGTGCGTTTCTTTTCACTCTATAGCAGTCTATAGCAGTTCTCTCCAAGCGGTGTGGAAAATTCCGACGTTCCAACGGCAATTCGATCCCGAATTCCGCGCGGGAGCTAATAAAAATCCCCGGGAAGTCTGCCTACGCAGCGAGAATTTTTCCTGGAGGCTCATGTTCTGCCCGAAATCTTAGGCAGCACCCAGAGCAATGCAAAAACGATGTGTACGCCAGTGAAAGATGATACCATTTGCCTTGTTGGCTCGCATCTTTTCCCTTGAAGGCTTGGAGCGATTCGTGTTACTTCGTTCGTGTTTTTCCTTGCGCTTGGACGACGGAGGATGGAAATGAAAATTTATGGCAAACAGCAGCAGTGGACCGTTCTCTGTGTTCGGCTTATTGGAGTGGCGTTAGCCGGTGCGGAAGATACATTTCGCCGCGTTGCAGGCAGGTACATGACGCGCTCCTTGGCTTGGCAAGGAGATAAATATTATGACGTATAAATCATCCTGCAACGTACGGGGTGCTTTCCTCGACGCTTCGGAAATCAAAAGGAAAAGATAATCGACGACTTTTTCCTACGATTGTAGACATTGCCCTGTTTCTGATGCAAAGGTAAGAAGAATTGGAGATATTTTTCAGATTCATCGTATGCAAAACAACGTCAGTAGTTGGCTTTGTGAATCTCGGCCTTTTCGTAAGACTAATTTTCAGTTAGTAAAGTAAAAATCATGCAATAATTATAATTTAAACTAACTTCCAAATCACTTCCTCTAAATAAGTACTCTATGTTCTCTAGAACAATGCATTTGTTTATTGGTGCTCTCTCATTACAAATTTGCGTTCGTTACATCTGGAACGACCTCCTAATGTCTACCAATGAAATCCAACATCTGATCATCCGTGAAGTTACTGTGTTCAATCAATTCCAGTCCCTCATCGCCTTGGTTAGTTTTGGGCGTATTATCTATCACAAACATTTCTGCCTCTAGACCAAGTTCAGCTGCCAGCTGCTGGTACAGCTCGAGCGTACACTTGTGGTAGGAGTGCCCGAAAGCTTCCACAAGCGCATCATAGGCCGCACTGTAATACCCGATCTGAACTGGCATCATCAGTTTCGACGTTTCGTAGTTCTGCTGGGCTCGCTT
Source organism: Anopheles cracens (assembly GCA_002091845.1). Classification (NCBI taxonomy): domain Eukaryota; kingdom Metazoa; phylum Arthropoda; class Insecta; order Diptera; family Culicidae; genus Anopheles; species Anopheles cracens. Next base: position 109,033 of record KZ070967.1, on the reverse strand, counting down.
ACGTTCAAGATGCTCAAATAGATGTCCGGCGAACCGATCGAAAATCTGACGATTGGATGGTTCATTTTCCTCGTCTTCGTTGGATTGCGCCGGAAGTGGTCGAGCTGCAGCGTTCATCTTACGCTTCTGCTGCGAATCGTTAGACCTTTTTCGGCCACCAAGACCATGTTTCGGGCTTTGCACGAGAAGAAACTTAATGTGAGAAACAGAGCGTACAGCGAAGGGAATAAAGGTGCTTACTTGTTGCGAAGTCCACGGAGATGTCGCTCAATGCTGCCGAGATGTTGGGCATTCTTACCGTGCAGATGTCGCAAACACATCAGCGTTGTTTGCAGTGTTTCCGGCTTAGGCTGGGAAAGCTCGGTCAGATGGCACAGCGAGGACGAAGACGGACCCAACGAGGACAGCGAGCTTTGGCTCGATCTGCTCGGTGGCAGGCGCTTCTTTTTGACGTCGAGAATTGAAGATTTGGTCTTCTTTTCCAAGGGTGTCTTGTTCGCTATGGTCGCGAAGTTGCCTTTATGTGGTGCCGGTATGACATTAGAACGTGTCATTGGAATGTCCACTATCACTTCATGTTCGTGATTTGTGACATTGCTTTGGGCATGGTCTTCCGGGATGTTTTGCAGAATAGATTCTTCAACTAAAACTGTTTTGTCTTCTGACACGTTCTCAGGTTTGTCAGGTCCGGCATCTTTTGTGATTGAATCTTCCGGTATGGAATATTCGTTAGGAGCTATTTCTAAAGAACTTTCCTGCATATTTTTTACTGCAGAACTGTCATGTTCCTCCTTGGAATGGATATTATTCGTTAGGAGCTATTTCTAAAGAACTTTCCTGCATATTTTTTACTGCAGAACTGTCATGTTCCTCCTTGGAATGGATAATAGCAGAAAGCTGCTCCTTGGGCATGGGAGCCTCATCGCTAACGTTACAACATTCTGTCGAATGTTTTTCTGTGCATATTCCTTGCGTTTCCGGAAGGGATATTCCTTCCGGTTTTTGCGTAATTGGCTCCTCCATATGATCAGTTCCAGAATTAATAAATTCTGTTTTTCCAAACGGATCGTCCATGATTATCGTGCTAGATACCGTTTGTGGTATAAACGGTTCAATTAGTTCAGCGACACGGTCGGAATTAATAGAGGTGGAATTGTTCTGATCATCAGATGTCGATTCTGCTTTATCTTCCGATGAAAGGTTTGGAGACGCATAATTTACTACAAATATTAAAGAAAATGTTGAAAATTATTTTAATAATGACCGTTCGTATCGATGCATACCTGGTTTCGGTAATTTCTTAGGAGGTTGCGGAGGTTTTTCCTTTTGTGAAACAACTGTCGATGAACCGAATCGCTTCAATATATCTGCAAAAATGCTCCGTTTCACTTTATCGAACACACAACAATTAAATAAAATATTTGTATTTTACGTAGAAATCAGTTCGTCTTACCCTTAGTTTCCGTTGCAAGTGTTTCAATTTGTGCCATGTTGTATTTTTTCGTTTTTCACTTGTAATTTTGAATCAAGCCAAACTTCAGTTTAACTGAACCGTTCAATTTGGAAGCGGCCGAAAGAATGGTCGTTTGGGGCAGTTTAGTTTCAACGCATGTCTGCAATGTCTACTTTGAACTGAATCATCGTGCATGGCGATGGTTGCTATGCATTGTGGCATAAAAATTGTCTACGATGAACACCGTTTCATTGCCAGTTTC
>KZ070967.1:72884-84025 GCA_002091845.1 Anopheles cracens | reverse complement strand
CTGGCCCGCTAGGGAAGCCGTAGCAGTAGGGCTACGTAACAAGAATCGTAGAGAGAGAAAAAAAGACATCTACACCGCCTGAGCATAAACGATTGTCTCTCGTGTCGTGGCTTGGACTTTGTGTGTATTTTTAAACGTCTCAAACCGACCGATGATGCTCCTCTTCGGCGCGGGCATAGCCTCCTTTTTATGTAAACAAAAACACCACAGCAGCTCCACCATTCGCTCACGGTGGGATTACGGTGTGTTGGTAAATAATCGTCCATCCAAGGATGCTGTGGAACAGTGAGGTAGAATGGGTATAGCTCCTCCTGCTTCTGCTCGACAAAACTATTACTGCACTGGGTAGTGAAATATATAGGTTACAAAAACCATCACTTATACTAATTTAATCCATTTTTTACTCTCAACTCCTCATGCCAACCAGAATCTAGTTGTGTGAAAAATAAAATTGTGCCAGAAAGCAAGTTTACTTCCACTGCCAACACCATTTCCCATCCTTTGGAGTGAATAATCTCTTCTACTACTATAATATCATACCAAAAAGTCAAAAAGATCGCGGCGCGTGTGTGTGGGCGCGCGTCTAGTGTTAGTGCATTATCGTGGAGCCTAGTGCGCGCGTGTTCAAAGTCGAAAACAAAGCTGCCACACACGGTAGTAGTACACGGTTTTAAGATATAGAGCCGGAAGCGTCATCTTCAGCGCAATAATTGCGTGTGTTTATATGTGTGTGTGTGTTTGAAGTGAGGGAAAGAATTTTGAAATATTTATAACAAGCAATTAAAGCCATTTATCAAAGCCTGCCTCTGGGGGGGTTAATCTCGACCACGAGGTGAGGAAACCGTATCACTGCCAAGCGTGAAAAAGTGTTCAGAAAAGCGTGTTTTTTTGTTGGGTATAAAAAGCATATTGTGAGAAGAAAAAAATACGGACAAGCCACTAAGGCGACTCTGCTTACAGAACGGATTTGTGGGAGCAAATACGTGCAGCGGGAAAGCATCGCGCATCATCATCATCCCGTCACCACTGCGCTGTGTGTAAAAGCAAGACCGAATCCAGAACAAAACACAATCCCAAGGTAAGCCGATACGACCGATACCCGTGTGTCTGCCTTTGTGTTTGTGACCATCGTCATCGTGCCTGCGTTTGTTTGCGTGCATGCTGTGTGTGCGGCCGGTGCCAGGTTCGATGCATCGTCTTTATTCGTTTGGCCTTCTTTTCCAACGTCGGGCTCGTTTTTTCCCCCGTCTTTCGTTCTGCTTTTTGCCGCCGTCTCTCCCCCGGTCGAGAGAAAACGTTTTGTCTGGCCGTTTCTCCTCCCAACGCCGAGCCCCCCACACACACCTGATCGAGTTTCCTTGTCACCGTGTGTATAGGTGTGCGTTGTTTGCAGGAGGGGTAGCTAGAATGCAACTTGCAACTGCAACGAGAGCTCGTTTGACGATGTGTACCGTGTGCAACAAAGGGACAAAAACCCCATTCCGGCATGCACTCTTCTGCTTTTGTCCTACTTCTGCCGTGCGCGTAGGAAGAGGTTGCGTGTGGTAGTAGTGGTCGAGGGCAGACTGGACGCTCTAATAATGTAGAAGACAAGTGGTTAATTCCAGTCCGAACTTCGAACCCACTCGCGTAAACTGTTGTAAGTTGATGCGATTTTATTTGCTAAGAATTGTTGTTCTGTCCTACATGATTTATTTACTATTTTGTTTTTAGCTGATTTACTTTAATTTGGCATAATGTTTAATTGTTTAAAGCAGTGGATGTTCTTTTTTCAAACTAATAATCGTTAACATTAATTTGTGTGATTTGTGTGAATTTGTGTGAAATTTATTTAAAACCAAATCATTAACATAGAATAATCAGTTAATGTATTTATGCTGAGCAAAATTCGTGTATAAGCATCAGGCTATTTTCTTAAAAACAGGAGTAGTTCATTTAGAATGATGTGTTTAAAACAGGCTACATTGTTTTTATAAATTAAATTGTGCTCAGCATTCAGTTACTATAGGTTACGATAATTTAAATCATTTATCTTGAATTAATTCACTCATGTTCAATACTTTACAATCTTTGTACATTATTTATTCAATTCTGCCTTTCATGCGCTACATCCAATTGATTTACTCCCCTACCACAATTCAACCATGTTCGACTGTACCCGGGTTCTCGCGGGTGCAAAATTCATTTTCTGTCGTTCTTTTCACCCGATGGAAGTGATGTATTTCGATATGGTTGCGTTTTGCTATCGACGTCCGAGAACCCCCTTACAATAATTTTGTAGCAAGTCATACGAGCTTCAAGAGGTCGGAAAATCGAGGAAAATGAAGGTACAGTGAAAGAGCGGAGGGTAGCAGTAATAGAATGACAAAGATCGATTTGAATGCACCCCAAAGAAATGCCTTGCTTTTGTCCTGCCGCTGTTGCACATTTGCAGCTGACGACGGGATCTTTTTTTTTTGGGTTGACAATTTATTGATGAAGGAGAAACAACTTATCATCATGTGGATTAGGGAAGAAGATTTGAATGATTTGCACTTCCATTTGCATATGTGACCGAGCATAAGTAGTGAGAGTAACTTTTATATGTTTAAGTTCAATATATTAAACATTCGCTAAACCGTCAGCGTTTTTTGTGATCTCATTTGTTCATATTTCTCATGCCTTTGCCTATCCTTCTTGTTCTTTTGAAAAAATGCAATATCAACGTTAAACGCTTCCTCGTTGGCTTCCGGTTTCCTGTGCGAGTGCTTTTCCGCCGCAACCGGACGTTGTCTCTGTCTCTTTCTAGTGTGCATCGGATGCATGATCTCAAACGCTTTCTTCTCCATGCACTGGCTGGTGGCGGCTTCATACTCACACGAAAGAAAGCACTCCAGGGCAAGAATGTACAATAAAAAAAAACGCGCATCTGGAAACGTCTGCACTCTGACACTCGCAGTTGCAATTGCTAAAACGGGATGGTAGTGCTACACAGAGAGAAGGAGAGAGAGAGTGAGGCGGAACATCGCCACAAGAGGCGAACACTTTGAAGCAGGCAAGACAAGTCGAGCCAAAAATGTAGGTCAAACATTTATTGCTGCGCACACCACCACCACCACCATCAGCCTGCGTGTAGCCGTCTTGCCTCCTCAGCTGCCGTGCTTGGTGTGCTGTATATTTTGCCCTCTCTCTCTTCCACTTCCGCCGGCATCTTTAGTGTCTCTTCGCGGTTTGGTTCTTTAGACTGCTTGCTTGCTGTCTCCTTCGAATCGGGAATAGTGTTTTTTGGTTAAACACAGGTGGATGTGATGGATTTTATAAAAAGAAAAAGAAAATATCAATTCAACATGACAGCTTTCTACAAAAAAAAACTTCTTATGCGTTTTGCTATTTTATCAACAGTCAAATTGAATGGATCCAGTCAATTTAGGTTTTCAGTTTTCTTATAATACCTTTCATCTATGGCAGTGATGAGTTTTTGTATGAGTATGAATGTTTAAAAATCAATAGCCTTTTTGATACCTTTTTCTGACACTTTTATATCAAATTCAATGCTCACTATTTAGTTCTTGATATAAGTTCTTCTACTCATGATATATGCAATGATACGGAGTGTTTTCTGTCTCTTAAAATAAACTATGGTTTTTGGTGATTATTTAAAAAAGGTGTAGCTTTAAGTTTTATTTGGGAATTTTAACAACAAAAACCTATTTCTGTTCGAAGGTGTTATTTTATTTGTTCTTTTTCCATTTTTATTTGACAATTTTGAAACACTAGACACTTATCACAGGGCCTTTTCTCTATGAAGTTTGTTTGTTCACAGCGTCGGGTTTCCTTCATATTTATCGTTCTTTTCAGCGCTCGTGGCCACCCGGCCACCCAACAAGCAGCGCCCGGCGGCTCTCTTCCTCATTAGTTGCACATTCCATCGGGCCGCGTCCCCGTTGTGGTGTGTTTACGTTTTCTCTTTTGAGCGCGACAATTGCTCTTGTTTATTTTTTTTCCATGTGCTCCGTTTCGGTTCCATCTGGGTGTGTGTGCGTGTTGAAGGTTTTCCTTTGCTCACCCAACAAGCACACTCACACACACACACGGTCGTCGCCGTCGTCGTCGGCAGCACGGCAGCGTCATCGGCGATGTTTGTTCTACAACCGTTGCACCACCCGTAAGATCTTCCATATGCCGTACCTCCCTTATCGCATGCTCCCACCCATTGGGAGGTGTGTGTTTGTGTGGTGATGTCATTGCTTTTGTGCGCCGTGTAGGTATTAAAGTGGCTCTTTATGGTGGCACGATAATGAGTTTTTAGTAAGCGAGAGGTGAAGGATTGGCGACGATGCCACCGTATGACAGGCTTTCGTGTTGTATCCTGTGTAACTGTGGCTGGGTGAAATGAGCTCATGAAAGGTGTTAAAGTAACAAAAACGTCAATGAGACTGTTAAAAATACTTATATCTATTTCAAACCATTAAAATAAATCTAGAAAACGAACTATTACACACACATAAATCGATCATTTCTTTCATATAACTACAATCCTATAATTTCTACGTTTAAAATAAATTAAAATAAATAATAATAAGACAATATCCTAAATGGAATTTCATGGAAAATTTAATTTAATACACAAGCTATTTGAATACTTAACAATATGAGTTTATTTGAAATAGTTTTACTACAAAAAACAAATTAAAGACATTTCCCTCAACACGTGAATTCTAATACTAGATTAAAAAAGAATAAAAAAAAACTCCGAGTCCAAATAACGTTTGAAAGTGGACAGTATGAGGGATTTTTATTGAAATTTTCGAATGGAATGGATTGCATTTTTCGACCCTGAACTGTATGGACTGTTAGTCCATAGTAATAATATTTGAAATGTGTGAATAAGCAAACAAAAATATAGAAAATGAAATCTGAAATCTCTGCTCACGGGGTGTTTTCTACTACGGGATCGACTTTGGTAGTGGAAGCCATCGCTATTACGGAGTTTTTTTTATTTTCTACATACACAACAACTGATAGATACACACACACACAGGCCGAGTGTATCTCTCCTCCTCCCTCTCCCTCTCCCCGTGACATGATTAGCAATTCAGCGGCACCGGGAGGGTAGTTCGACGACGCGAAACACACGAACAGCCAAGGGGGTGGGGATTTCGCCTTGGGATAGGTAATGGTTATGGTGTTTTAGTATCCGCCGTGGTCGACGCCGTCGTCGGCGGCGGCACGGCAGCGTCACCGGCGATGTTTGTTCTACAACCATTGCACCACCCGTAAGATCTTCCATATGCCGTACCTCCCTTATCGCATGCTCCCACCCATTGGGAGGTGTGTGTTTGTGTGGTGATGTCATTGCTTTTGTGCGCCGTGTAGGTATTAAAGTGGCTCTTTATGGTGGCACGATAATGAGTTTCACACACACACACACACACACACACAAAGCCACCCACGGTCACGCTGCGCTTCGGGTGCAGCAAAATTGCATCCGTCCTAATGCACTTCGTGGAACGAGCTTTATTATTCCAGCACAACGATTTAGCAAGCTACCCCCCGCTTGGCTGCAGCAGAGCGAACATTGCGATACGCGATTTTGCATCCAACAGTTTTGTGTGCGCAGCATAGCGTAACCGAAACTTAATCGAGGACGAGTTCTCTTTGCCTTCGAGTTTCCAGCCACAGCACGAACTCTTGCATAGATTACATTTTCCGTCTCCTTGACCGGGAAAAGAAATATTGAAATATTTTATCGCCCTATGAGGTTGTTTTTTTTTCTTCAAACGGGGTTTCGTATTTATTAAGCAAATATACTAATAAGTGCCTGACGTTTATCTAACTCTTTCTCTCTCTTGCGTGCTCGCGCGCACACCAAAGTAATTGCCAAGTCGTGGCGGCGGAGCTTTCGAGCGATACCGTCAAACTGCAATTGCAACTGCAACTGCACGGCGAAATCTGGGTCGGGGACTCGATCACGTTTGTTTCTCTGCTTGCGTCTGTGTGTGGCCTCTGCAGCACACACACACCGCTACCACCCGGAGAAGACCTAGAAATGCACCAAGCCACCTCCCCATCACCACGATAGCCAGCAAATCAAACGATAATGGTTTTTCGAAGGGCAATTAAAGTTACCCGAGTACTTAGAGGAGAGTTAAAGATAAAGGACTATAAAATACTATAAAATTCAAAATAAATTTTATGCTATTTCCATCTTCTCCATAACACCGCGGTTAGCTTTGCGACTCTTCCCTCAACACGTGAACTCTAATACTAGATTAAAAAAAGAATCAAAAAAATACTTCGAGTCCAAATAACGTTTGAAAGTGGACAGTATGAGGGATTTTTATTGAAATTTTCGAATGGAATGGATTGCATTTTTCGATCCTGGACTGTATGGACTGTTAGTCCATAGTAATAATATTTGAAATGTGTGAATAAGCAAACAAAAATATAGAAAATGAAATCTGAAATCTCTGCTCAACTTGTGGGATGTTTAACACTCCTCCATCCAAGCTGATTCTATTGATCCAAATGCTTGTTCGTACGATGAAGACGTTCCTTCACCTTTCCTACACACGGTGAAGAAAAAAAAAAATACTCCCGAGAAAATCGCCTGATCCCGTACGCGATCGTAAGGTGTGTAGTAGGAGCAGAAACAAAGAAACATTTCTACGCGGCTTCCATTTTTTAGGATCGTGTGGAAAGAGGGAGGAGGGGGGGACTCTACAGCCTCAATGAGGAGGAAGAAGGTGCCCCTTCGCGCAGGCAGGGTTCCGCGGTCGAGTGGATGAAGGTTTCGGGTTCCATTTGTGTGTTGGTCTGTGGTGTCCCACGTTTGGAGCATCTCACCGGCCGCTCTCGTCCATTTGCTTTTCGTGTTCCGCCGTTGGGCCGTTCGCGGGTGCGCGCGCTCTCTCTCTTCTTATGTTTGTGTTGATTGTACAGGCATCTCGTCCATTAGCAGCAGGTCCCAGGAGCAGCGTATACTGCGTGCGTACGACGTTCAACCTGCTCTGGACTGTGTTGCTGCGCCGTTTGAACTCGCGTGATCGTTTCTTTTCGTTTTTTTTTGTCGTTATCTTACTCGATCCTCACGCGCCTGCTTGTGATGTATAGGATGGAGTGGAGTTTCTTCAGGTGCTTTGAAACCATGGGTTAACGAAATCGGATGGAATGTGTATGGAGCAGTATGTGACTTCAGCAGTATGAGGCCATCTTAGCCATAGAAAATAATATATTTCAATGATTCTTTTTCCCCTGAAAGGTTATTTTCTCTGAAACGCCTTGTCGATATTTGATAGCATTATCATAAAAAATAAACCAAGACATGTTACCGAAGAATACTGAAAATCTAAATACTCAAAACATCGTATTTATATCATAAAAATATCATTCTCAAAGTATTCAAGATCGTTGAAAACTGCTTGATTTTTTTTACGAATTTTAAAACCATTATTTATCTAAACACACTTTTCATAAGTGATCACATATGCTTCGTTATGCTACATAGAACAATTTTGCCGATGACGAAAAAATAGGAATAGTGTTTGTAAAATTAAAAAAAATCATAGAAAATCGTGTACCAATAACAAAATTGGCTACAAACTTCGCATAACATCTCTTCCGTGTATCTCTTCAAGTTTTTCATTTAATTCTCAATAAAACTCAAAGTGGTAATTAGTTATGTTACGGAACTCTATAAGAATACAAAATAAGGCTTAAAACAATATATGCGATGTAAAAAAAAAGAATATTCCGATTTTAATGTGGAATAAAGATCGACGTAACCCAATCGATCGGTGTCATAACCCAGTTTCCAATAGTGTGCTATAAGAAATCTTTTAATCACTGCTTGATGTAATGTGAATGTGAACGAGTGACACTTTATTGCCCTTGGTTTAACAGAGTTTATCTGAGAATGGTACAGGAAATAGAGATCGTCCTTCGGTGCGTTATATCCTATTATTGTTAGTGTTAAACGGTTTTTGAGTCGTTTTTTCAGCCGCCTTCCGGCAAACAGGGCACGAAACGTAACGTTGACTATCGTCAAATACGGCTCCAACCACCCTGCCAGTAATCTTGTTGCTACACAAACCTTACCCGCAACACTACAAGACGAGTTGTGTACACGCGGGCTCGTAAATTTGACTCGCCGTTGTGGGCTCGTAAAAGCGAGCGAACAGAATATCAAGAGCAAATACGATAAATAGTTGGAGCAATGACGGCGGCGCAATGCACACGAATGCAATGCTGCACAACGGTCTCCGGCGGTGTTTGTTTTTCTTGCCGTCGGAGGTTTTGTTACTGTTGCCAGGGGTAGGCCCTCGGCCCTGATGGAGGCTTTTATTTAAACAGTTTGTTGTAGTAAGAAGCGCGCGTCCTGAAAAAACTGCACGTACGACACGGGGTGCACCGTGCGCTCTGGTGACGATGACAAGCTGCCTGCCTGTGGCGAAAGCCGGCTATAAAACGGAGATGCAGTAATGTCGCTGCCACCTAGTTTGTAGAGCGGTTTTTGAGGGTGATCGGTGTGGTGTGTGTGAGGAGAGATCAGGCGATAATAAAACAAACCACAACGGCTCACCGGCCGACCGAACGAACAAAGTAGTTGCAATGTACGTAACTCCTTTTGCCCCGGTTGGATTTAAATAAGTTAGGTAAGGTCTCGGTTAGAAAGATAATCTCTCTTTCGCAAACTCAACCTCCTTTTCTAATATAACCACGCTTTTTTCCGCCATCTCATCGAGCGCAATTGCACAACGAAACAACAACGTACGAGAAGTAAGCTACACAGTGGTATAGCAAGGAAAAAAGAACAAAAATAGTAAAACCACCCCCCTCTATTCACCGTTAGAAAGACCACGGATTTAGATTCAGCCGCCGTGCACACACGCGAATGCACCCAATGCAAATGCACTCAAATCGTGTCTGTCTGTTTGTGCTGGTGTGCGTGTGTGTGCATTTTGCACACAGCCCCCCACCCCCTCCCCCTCAGGTGCACCACCGGACAAAGACAAAGAACTAAAAGGGGCCATCTAACGGGTTTTCCGGTTCGGTAGGGTGGGAGGGTGAAAAGGGGGAGGTCTCGGGAGGGTTGGTGCAGCACCCATCACATCTCACACAAGTGTATGTGTTGTGCCTTCGCCAGTGCAGATTTACGATAATGCCTTTGATTCGTTTATCCGAGCAGCGTTCATTTTCACGTGTTTTTTCCACAACGAACGTTCGAACTGTGTGTGTGCTGCTGCTGCTGCTGTGATTGATTTGCATATGTTATGGGCTATTTTATTCCCTTCCGGGCAAAATGCTCACCGTCAGTAAAACGTGTGTTTTGAATATGTTTGTTTAACTGTTTCTAACTGTTTTTTTTGCTTATTTTCATATCCTGGTTGCTTTCGTATAGATCGTTATATTATGTGTACGAAAGTGAGAACAGTTTCAATATTTTTGTTTATATTTTGGTACATTTATTGAATGAATTTATTGATTTATTGATTTATTTATTGATTTTTTATTTTAGATCTATTGATCAATTATTTTAGTTGATTTGTTGGAACAATTTTAATTTATTTTACATGTTTTGAAATTTTACAATCGCAATCTCATATTTTTATACAAGAAACGTTTAATTTTTCCATTTTATTTTTATTTTATTTTTGTAAAAAATTCAATTGTAGAAATTTATCGTATTTTTACAACCTTCATGATGTTTCTGTTGTTATTACAGGTGCAATACGATTCGTTTTTTTTATATTTTATCTAAAATACAAAGCATAATGTATTTAACATATTTATTCTACACTTGTTAAGTATTTTATTTTTTTTTTCAATTTTCTAGTATGCTTCGTTTAGCTCACTCTTTTGTAGAATGCATTATTTGTGCGATTTCCCAAATTGATCGTCGTCTGGTACATCGTTTCGCTCTCTTTGCCATAAATAGACTAAATCAAATATAAATAAAAAACAAACGAAATAAAAAAAACTCGCATCATAGGACAAAAATAGTATTGCGTTCGATTAAAATAAAGCTCCACAATGCGCTAGGGTCTCGTTAATGGCTCTACGTAGGCAGCAGACGACGTCGGCGACGGATTTCATAGCTGTGCAATTCGCAATTGTATGTCAGATCGGTGCAACAACAAAGCCCGCGCCTGCACGACGAACCGTGCGCAACGTCTGCGACGAATGCATTTGACGACAAGAAACAAAAACTAAAAAAGCAACAAGATTATTGGGTGCATCACAACATCGCCGATGTGCAAGGAGGCACGTTGCGGCGTTGTCGGCATTTTGCAATTCGAGGCCTGCGTACAGACTTCGTTAAGACGCGGCGACGTTCCCATTTTTCTGCGGCGTCCTCCATTCTCCGCATTCTGTGCTGTGAGATCGCAGTGATGGGTGAAGGAAGATGGAGCCCCGGCCTATGCGCTCTCGATCGTGACTTGGAGATTGTCATTTATGCTCCGCAAATGGTCTAGAGTGCCGCGGCACAATCTCTCTAATACGCGCGACTCCCTTTCGCTGTGATCGCATGTGTCTCGGCACGGAGGAACAAACAGTGGATCGCAATAAGGGGTTGCGATGAGGGGTTGTGTACCCCGGGTGTGGGCAGCAAACGTGCACGAAGAAGAGAAGTTACGCTTAGCCGTGGGGGAGTCAGTCGGTATGTTTGTAGTTAATAGTTTGTCGCACACTCTCTTGAAAGGGAATACGATTGCATAATTTCCTGTCGCGGTGGTTGAGGTAACGAACGTGCAAACTTTTTTAATTGACACTCTGGAACGAGCAACATGATGGTTTAATGGAATTACAATATTTGTAATGTTATTTAAGCCAAATAAATTAGTCTAATATGAGAGGACGACATCACTGTTAGCCCAGCTTAGGATAAATATAAAATTTCGACACAGTTCGCTCTTCTTGTTGTGTGGGTTCGCATACTCCTCGAACAAACTTTAACTAGCTAGAGTCTTCACGTAATGTTTACGCACTTCAGGCTCCTTATTCTTCTATTGTTATAAATAATGTTTACGTAATATTTTTATTTATTTTATGCTTCTTCAGACATTCAAGCGAACGTCGAGAAGCCCTTCAATTCTTTTATTGTTACGTTTTTTTTGGTAAAATCTGTGCTCAGTTATGGAAGCTATTTTTGCGTAATTAGT
>KZ070967.1:53310-66205 GCA_002091845.1 Anopheles cracens | reverse complement strand
ACCTACCGCAACAAAATGGCTTCCTGTTTGGTCGCACACATTGAATTTTTACTCGCGACAAACAAACTCTCTCTTACTCATCCGTTTTGCTTGCTTGCCCTCTCTTTTTCGCACAAGAGCGCTCAGAAAACTTGGCAAGTTTCGCGTGACGCGCCGCGCCTCGCGTTTGTTTGCACACATTTTCGCAATTTAGAGCCTATTATTGCAGTTAATTGAATGAACAAGAACGTGTGTGCGTGTGTATCTCGTACACTATTACTACAGTGTGATCGCGTTTTTGCGACGTATACGCTAGAAGAGCTTCTGGCAGAAGTTACAATCACCATCATCAACCATACCGTTAAGCGTGGGGTAACAGATCTCGGGTTGTGTGTGTGTGTGTGAATGGGTAAAAAAACGTCAAACGGTCGAAGGAAGATACACCACCAGAGTTTGCCAGATACGCCCGTGACTGGGGCGGAAACGAACGTCAGATGGCGCTGGCTGGATGAGAGCAAAAGTTCAACGAACCGCGATCGGCTCGGCGATCGTACGCGCGAGAACGAACGTACGTTCCCGGCTCTCCAGCTCCAGAACTGTGTGCACGTCCGCCGTGTGTGTGTTGGAGATCACATTGGGGGAAAAGGTGGTCATAATTGATAAATGTTGTTTGCGCGATGCAATTACTTGGTTTGTAGTATCTCGAAGGAAGTACATTATCTGTGCAAATCAGTTTTCTTTACTTCTGACCTTATTCAACAAATGTTCGTTTCTTTTAATATCTTAAATAATCAATTAGACTTCTCATAATATCGTTAGCTTAGCATTTCAGATTTCAGCTTAGTTTGGTTTTCTGCACATACCGAATTGCTATAAGCTCGTTTCGTTTTGCATGCACGTTCCTATTCGCTTAGTGTTAGGGGGAATTTTCTTCCGGGGATGACTCGTGGGTATGTAATAAATAAATGATTCTACCCTCAGCTGGATAGTCACTCCTGCGTACGAGGAGGTCCTTAAACATACAAAAAGAGGCGATGTACAACGAGTTGAAGGTACAGGCAGTGAAGCACAGTGTGACCACACTCCATTTCAACCTTCCCCATCACTATGGGACACACACGGGCACGTTCACTGTTTTCTGGCTAGCGATGGCTGCTGGTGGCGTTTTGCTCGCGTGAGCTCTGAAATATGTAGCATCCAATAATCAACCATTGCGCCAACACACGGCGACGACCCGCTGGCAACACGACAGACGACGGACCCCCGCTGCTGTGGTGATGGTAGTAGGGACCCGCATACAGCCACACCGATCCGCCCGCACATTCGATGGATCGCGTGCCGTATCGTCATCCGGAGCGCGTGGTGTGTGTGTGTGTGGAAAGAGCTTTTGGAGCGTGTCGCCGCGGTTGTGTTGTGTCTCTTCTTTTTCCTCTACCGGGAGTGTTCCGATGCTCCGTTTCAAACTTTCGTACTATCACGTTTTTTGTTCCCACTCACTGTGATGCCATCGTTGCTCTCTGTGTGTGCGCGCGTGGTTTTGAGAAATCCTGACGTCATGAAATTGACAGCGTGCTTGCGTGTTTCGCATCGAGGGTTTCCACACCATCGCGATGGAAGAAGAGTTTACAAGCACGCTCTGTATCACTACTCTCCAAGTGTGTGTTGATCCAGGGATGAAGGTATCCCAAGCGAAATCTAGAATCATTTTAGACGGAAGATTCCAACACACTTGGCGAACTTTCGGATTCGCGGTGTTGTTTGCCTTCTTAAAGTCTTTTACGTTTCCACACATACACACGAAAGCAATGGATCTATTCGTTTGCAAAAACCGTTATCGAAATCTAATCGCGTCATGCGGGATAGAAAGAGTACAGAAACCGGTTATTGACTCGTTTCTGTGAGGAATTCCCAGCTTGCTGAAAAAAAGTATTCTCTCTAGGAATGCTGCCTCTGAGGCATCGTACGCAAAATGAGGTGGAAATGGTAGGATACGAACATGTTGGCTAGTTTTAAGACGCTTTAAAATCACCAACGCAACGTTTAATACTTCTTTGAAAACTCTTAAATCCTGTCGAAGTCTGCTTTTAACCTAGTCCGGTGTAATCATTTAAACGACTGTTTTTCATGTTTTTTTGGGTTGAATGAGGTAACCCACATTCCACATGCCATCGTGTAGCAACGAGTGGAAAGTACCTTGTCACGATGTAAACAAATCTTCTTTTTCTCCGCCGCGGCAGCGTAAGCGCGACAAACTCCTGTGTTGACAAACTAACCCGATTAGGGACATCTGTTGCAACAGAAAATATCTGTCATCACATTGTTTGACCAGCAGCATGCTGTCAATTGAGATTTCGGATTTCATTTACGTCCAAATACCTCCAGCCGGGTTAGTGTCACACACGAAACGGAAACACCATAAATTTATCCGCGGTTGTTTGTGTTGGTGGGATGGATTAAATTAAAAATAAAACCTGTTTCCCACATATGCACTGCCTGTATGGACTCTACCGCCCTGCAAGAGGAGAGTCGTCGCCCCAAATATGTTTGGATTTTTGCGCTTTTCTGTCGTTCAGGAACCACCACGATCATTATACGTAAGATCCTCCCTCGCGAGAAGAAAAGCGAGCGTTGCAGCGGGGGTGAATCGTTTTTTGCGTTCCTCCACACTGAGTCACCACACCGGTAGAGACTGGGTAGCAGGTTTTCGTTCCTTTCACGAGATTAGACGCATTTTATTGGAGATTTCGACACTTATTTTGTTTCGGCAGAATCGTGCGCGAATTATGTCGCATTAAGGAAGGCTGCAGGTGACGGCTTTTATAAGGTGTGCCTCAGGTGCTAAAAATGTGTGTGTTTTGAGAAAAAAATCACTTACAGCGTTAGAATATTTTTCTATACAGAGTGCTTAATTTACGATCCCATCGTTTAAATCATTTAGAGGAAATGTGGACAAACACCGTAGAAAAACATTAAACTTTTATTCCAGAAATGGTTCGGTTATTGATTTAGCATAATTTATAGGTTAATAAAGCGAGGCGAAAAATCAATCACCACCACACCTCCACGGCCAGCCTGAATTGGTTGATCCGAATCCACACAACTAGCTCCCCGAAACGAGTTTCTTTAATTATCTTTTTATTGCACACGCGACAGGCTTCTTTGCTTGGCTCTCTTAGGTTGAAGTTTTTTTTTGCCTCTCTCTTCTAAATGGGCAAATTATATGACTTCTTCGTTTATAACGTGAAGATGACGGGTGATCGGCTTCCTTTCGACAACCTGGAAGACGGCACTTTTCGTCGTAAATCTTCGCCGTATTAGTTTTGGGACGGCTGCTAATCATTAGCGGTCGATAGATACGTGCCTGGAAAGGTAAACCCGTGTTGAACGACGATAACAAGCTATTTTTATGTTTTTTTTTCATTGTGGCCAATCATAACGATCTGCTAGCACGGGAATATCTCCGTATGTATGTTGTGATGATCTTCGGAAAGGGAAACACGAAAGGATGAGCTCGTAAAACTGCATCCTCTGGCCGGTAGGCGCACGTTGGCACAGTTGGGCTTTACAACCCTCGGTTGGGTCGCTTTTTACGTTTGCCCTGCTCCGCGTGGACGCGTTTGAAGTAAGTAACAGTAGGAGCCGATCGTTTTATGGATGGTGCATTCGTTTGATCATCATTCTTCTTTGGAGCGCGCTCGCGGGCGCTACCTCTTTCGAAGCTAACGCGTTTCTCCTCTGGTGAAGATACGGGAAGATACAGCAAACGTTGAGGCACACGTACACAAAACAAGCACACAGACAAACACATATACACACATACAGTCGCGATCTGTTTTAGGGGGAGTTGTGACGGGATGAAACCGTGACGCCGGCCGCGCGCGCACACACCGGAGAGAAAGGAAACGGGTCGAGAACGAGCGTTTAAAGTGAAGACGAAAAGTTTATTGAACCTTCTGGCTGGTGGCTCGCTGGTTCTCCCGGGGTCTGGGTCGTTGGGCCCTCCGGTCAATCGTCGACGTGTGTCGGATGTTGGGGTGGGGGAGTTTTCAGGCAACCGACCGCGGTGTCTTGATTGCGCTTTTTTCTTTTCACCTCTCGGTGGTGTGCCCGTCTAGAGAGTGGTCGTCGCCGTCGTCGTCGTCGTGTGCTCTCTGCACCAAACCGTATAGACGCATTTGCTGCGCAATATTATATCGCGGTGCGGCGTGATCGTCTCCACCGTTTGCGCCCCCGTCGTGCCAGGCACACTCACCTGATCGCACAGCGGAAGGGTCATTTATGACGACGAGAAAGAGAAGATCTCACCCCCTCGAAAGTAAAGTGCATTCAACTGTGCGTCACCCGCCCGCCCGCTGTTTGTTGTGTTTGGCACATTTTTGGTTTTCATTTGCTCCCTCCCTCTCTCTCTTTCTCCCTCTCTCTATCTTGCTGGTACATTGTGGTTTATGACTGACCGCTTTTTCTTCTGACCCCGGCGGTGGCGTGATGGTTTGCGCTCTTGCAACAGGCAGAACTGTGCCAACTTTACTTCGTCGACGGGGGCCCGCTTGCTTGCTTTCTGTCTTGGTTTGTGGTGGTTTGTTTTGAATTTTCTTTTTGTTTTCTTTTATTTGGATATGATCTTGGTCTACCGGCGGTCGTTTGTATGAAGGTATCCCAAGCGAAATCTAGAATCATTTTAAACGGAAGATTCCAACACACTTGGCGAACTTTCGGATTCGCGGTGTTGTTTGCCTTCTTAAAGTCTTTTACGTTTCCACACATACACACGAAAGCAATGGATCTATTCGTTTGCAAAAACCGTTATCGAAATCTAATCGCGTCATGCGGGATAGAAAGAGTACAGAAACCGGTTATTGACTCGTTTCTGTGAGGAATTCCCAGGTTGCTGAAAAAAAAGTGTTCTCTCTAGGAATGCTGCCTCTGAGGCATCGTACGCAAAATGAGGTGGAAATGGTAGGATACGAACATGTTGGCTAGTTTTAAGACGCTTTAAAATCACCAACGCAACGTTTAGTACTTCTTTGAAAACTCTTAAATCCTGTCGAAGTCTGCTTTTAACCTAGTCCGGTGTAATCATTTAAACGACTGTTTTTCATGTTTTTTTGGGTTGAATGAGGTAACCCACATTCCACATGCCATCGTGTAGCAACGAGTGGAAAGTACCTTGTCACGATGTAAACAAATCTTCTTTTTCTCCGCCGCGGCAGCGTAAGCGCGACAAACTCCTGTGTTGACAAACTAACCCGATTAGGGACATCTGTTGCAACAGAAAATATCTGTCATCACATTGTTTGACCAGCAGCATGCTGTCAATTGAGATTTCGGATTTCATTTACGTCCAAATACCTCCAGCCGGGTTAGTGTCACACACGAAACGGAAACACCATAAATTTATCCGCGGTTGTTTGTGTTGGTGGGATGGATTAAATTAAAAATAAAACCTGTTTCCCACATATGCACTGCCTGTATGGACTCTACCGCCCTGCAAGAGGAGAGTCGTCGCCCCAAATATGTTTGGATTTTTGCGCTTTTCTGTCGTTCAGGAACCACCACGATCATTATACGTAAGATCCTCCCTCGCGAGAAGAAAAGCGAGCGTTGCAGCGGGGGTGAATCGTTTTTTGCGTTCCTCCACACTGAGTCAAAACACCGGTAGAGACTGGGTAGCAGGTTTTCGTTCCTTTCACGAGATTAGACGCATTTTATTGGAGATTTCGACACTTATTTTGTTTCGGCAGAATCGTGCGCGAATTATGTCGCATTAAGGAAGGCTGCAGGTGACGGCTTTTATAAGGTGTGCCTCAGGTGCTAAAAATGTGTGTGTTTTGAGAAAAAAATCACTTACAGCGTTAGCATATTTTTCGATACAGAGTGCTTAATTTACGATCCCATCGTTTAAATCATTTAGAGGAAATGTGGACAAACACCGTAGAAAAACATTAAACTTTTATTCCAGAAATGGTTCGGTTATTGATTTAGCATAATTTATAGGTTAATAAAGCGAGGCGAAAAATCAATCACCACCACACCTCCACGGCCAGCCTGAATTGGTTGATCCGAATCCACACAACTAGCTCCCCGAAACGAGTTTCTTTAATTATCTTTTTATTGCACACGCGACAGGCTTCTTTGCTTGGCTCTCTTAGGTTGAAGTTTTTTTTTGCCTCTCTCTTCTAAATGGGCAAATTATATGACTTCTTCGTTTATAACGTGAAGATGACGGGTGATCGGCTTCCTTTCGACAACCTGGAAGACGGCACTTTTCGTCGTAAATCTTCGCCGTATTAGTTTTGGGACGGCTGCTAATCATTAGCGGTCGATAGATACGTGCCTGGAAAGGTAAGCCCGTGTTGAACGACGATAACAAGCTATTTTTATGTTTTTTTTTTCATTGTGGCCAATCATAACGATCTGCTAGCACGGGAAGATCTCCGTAGGTATGTTGTGATGATCTTCGGAAAGGGAAACACGAAAGGATGAGCTCGTAAAACTGCATCCTCTGGCCGGTAGGCGCACGTTGGCACAGTTGGGCTTTACAACCCTCGGTTGGGTCGCTTTTTACGTTTGCCCTGTTCCGCGTGGACGCGTTTGAAGTAAGTAACAGTAGGAGCCGATCGTTTTATGGATGGTGCATTCGTTTGATCATCATTCTTCTTTGGAGCGCGCTCGCGGGCGCTACCTCTTTCGAAGCTAACGCGTTTCTCCTCTGGTGAAGATACGGGAAGATACAGCAAACGTTGAGGCACACGTACACAAAACAAGCACACAGACAAACACATATACACATAAACAGTCGCGATCTGTTTTAGGGGGAGTTGTGACGGGATGAAACCGTGACGCCGGCCGCGCGCGCACACACCGGAGAGAAAGGAAACGGGTCGAGAACGAGCGTTTAAAGTGAAGACGAAAAGTTTATTGAACCTTCTGGCTGGTGGCTCGCTGGTTCTCCCGGGGTCTGGGTCGTTGGGCCCTCCGGTCAATCGTCGACGTGTGTCGGATGTTGGGGTGGGGGAGTTTTCAGGCAACCGACCGCGGTGTCTTGATTGCGCTTTTTTCTTTTCACCTCTCGGTGGTGTGCCCGTCTAGAGAGTGGTCGTCGCCGTCGTCGTCGTCGTGTGCTCTCTGCACCAAACCGTATAGACGCATTTGCTGCGCAATATTATATCGCGGTGCGGCGTGATCGTCTCCACCGTTTGCGCCCCCGTCGTGCCAGGCACACTCACCTGATCGCACAGCGGAAGGGTCATTTATGACGACGAGAAAGAGAAGATCTCACCCCCTCGAAAGTAAAGTGCATTCAACTGTGCGTCACCCGCCCGCCCGCTGTTTGTTGTGTTTGGCACATTTTTGGTTTTCATTTGCTCCCTCCCTCTCTCTCTTTCTCCCTCTCTCTATCTTGCTGGTACATTGTGGTTTATGACTGACCGCTTTTTCTTCTGACCCCGGCGGTGGCGTGATGGTTTGCGCTCTTGCAACAGGCAGAACTGTGCCAACTTTACTTCGTCGACGGGGGCCCGCTTGCTTGCTTTCTGTCTTGGTTTGTGGTGGTTTGTTTTGAATTTTCTTTTTGTTTTCTTTTATTTGGATATGATCTTGGTCTACCGGCGGTCGTTTGTTGATTTTGTTACATATTTTGTTCTACTTGTAACTACTTTGCAAAACATACTTTCATCGTTTGATTTTTAAAGTGCTCTTATAATAAACTATAGTCCAATGGAAATTTTAAATATTTATATTTTTTATTTTATTTTTTATTTAAAGCTATGTTTAAATCACTAAAACGGACTTGTTTCAATTTATTTTATAAATATTTATAATATTGGTTTGATTTTTTAAATTCTGTTTTGGTATTAGATTGAATGTAATTGCTAATGATATTAAATTCGAAAATAGATTTGAAACCATAAAACATGCATAAAACATATTGCAAATATTGTTCGATGTAAGCCAATCAGGCCCCTTTCATCGGTCTTCAAAGATACTTCAAAGATATTACTTCAAAGATAACCGTAAATAATTTGTTGTTTCTTTTCACAACTTTGTTTGTAATGATTGGTTTTTGCTTTGATTTGCAATTGGTTTGAATGATTTTATGTTTATCTACAAAGAATTTAAAGTAAACTGATGTTTGACGAACACATACTATTACTTATTTGTCGCTTGTATTTTGTATTTTGAGGTTGACCATTGAGGACTCTGTGTGTAGCGATGTTTTGCACAACTACACAACTTTCGATGTTTTTTCGACCTCAAACGGGAAGGACCAACTTGGGGCCATCGATCGATGTGTCGACGATTTCACGTGAGACACCCGGTGTGTGTCCCGGTTTTATTGTGCGATTTTTTGTTGATGTGCGAGGAGGAAGGGTTTTGCTTGTTTGCTTGCTGTCTTTTAGTCGTTTTCCCTTTTGCAACCAACAGCGAACGCGAACCCGAAAGTGTCGAATATGGCAACGGGGTCTGGCAGTAATTGAAAACCTGTACCACCGCGGTGCGATGGTGGTGTGTGCGTGTGTGTCTCTCTCACTGTGTCCTATACGGGGATTTTTACACACGACGAGACCTGCCTCCCTTACGACGTGGGAGACCGGTTTTTTTTTTCGGGAGACAGCAGCAGCTTCCCTTGCCTTACCTTCAAACATTCGAAGGATTCAACCGAGCCCTTGAAAAGGTGTGGCGAAGGTGATGAGAGAGCGTGACGTTTGGTTCGGCCCAGCAGCAAGCAGGCTGGTGTGAGTGTAGAACGTCGTTTTCTCACTTCGTATAAGAAGCAATAAGCAAAATGACGGTTTCATACACACAGAGTGTTGAGATGGGATGAGAGGGAGGGGGAGGAGCAGGGGGGGGCGCAATCAAGACACCGCGGTCGGTTGCCTGAAAACTCCCCCACCCCAACATCCGACACACGTCGACGATTGACCGGAGGGCCCAACGACCCAGACCCCGGGAGAACCAGCGAGCCACCAGCCAGAAGGTTCAATAAACTTTTCGTCTTCACTTTAAACGCTCGTTCTCGACCCGTTTCCTTTCTCTCCGGTGTGTGCGCGCGCGGCCGGCGTCACGGTTTCATCCCGTCACAACTCCCCCTAAAACAGATCGCGACTGTTTATGTGTATATGTGTTTGTCTGTGTGCTTGTTTTGTGTACGTGTGCCTCAACGTTTGCTGTATCTTCCCGTATCTTCACCAGAGGAGAAACGCGTTAGCTTCGAAAGAGGTAGCGCCCGCGAGCGCGCTCCAAAGAAGAATGATGATCAAACGAATGCACCATCCATAAAACGATCGGCTCCTACTGTTACTTACTTCAAACGCGTCCACGCGGAACAGGGCAAACGTAAAAAGCGACCCAACCGAGGGTTGTAAAGCCCAACTGTGCCAACGTGCGCCTACCGGCCAGAGGATGCAGTTTTACGAGCTCATCCTTTCGTGTTTCCCTTTCCGAAGATCATCACAACATACCTACGGAGATCTTCCCGTGCTAGCAGATCGTTATGATTGGCCACAATGAAAAAAAAAACATAAAAATAGCTTGTTATCGTCGTTCAACACGGGCTTACCTTTCCAGGCACGTATCTATCGACCGCTAATGATTAGCAGCCGTCCCAAAACTAATACGGCGAAGATTTACGACGAAAAGTGCCGTCTTCCAGGTTGTCGAAAGGAAGCCGATCACCCGTCATCTTCACGTTATAAACGAAGAAGTCATATAATTTGCCCATTTAGAAGAGAGAGGCAAAAAAAAAACTTCAACCTAAGAGAGCCAAGCAAAGAAGCCTGTCGCGTGTGCAATAAAAAGATAATTAAAGAAACTCGTTTCGGGGAGCTAGTTGTGTGGATTCGGATCAACCAATTCAGGCTGGCCGTGGAGGTGTGGTGGTGATTGATTTTTCGCCTCGCTTTATTAACCTATAAATTATGCTAAATCAATAACCGAACCATTTATGAAATAAAAGTTTAATGTTTTTCAACGGTGTTTGTCCACATTTCCTCTAAATGATTTAAACGATGGGATCGTAAATTAAGCACTCTGTATCGAAAAATATGCTAACGCTGTAAGTGATTTTTTTCTCAAAACACACACATTTTTAGCACCTGGACCTGGGGCACACCTTATAAAGGCCGTCACCTGCAGCCTTCCTTAATGCGACATAATCGGCGCACGATTCTGCCGAAACAAAATAAGTGTCGAAATCTCCAATAAAATGCGTCTAATCTCGTGAAAGGAACGAAAACCTGCTACCCAGTCTCTACCGGTGTTTTGACTCAGTGTGGAGGAACGCAAAAAACGATTCACCCGCTGCAATGCTCGCTTTTCTTCTCGCGAGGGAGGATCTTACGTATAATGATCGTGGTGGTTCCTGCACGACAGAAAAGCGCAAAAATCCAAACATTTTTGGGGCGACGACTCTCCTCTTGCAGGGCGGTAGAGTCCATACAGGCAGTGCATATGTGGGAAACAGGTTTTATTTTTAATTTAATCCATCCCACCAACACAAACAAACGCGGATAAATTTATGGTGGTTCCGTTTCGTGTGTGACACTAACCCGGCTGGAGGTATTTGGACGTAAATGAAATCCGAAATCTCAATTGACAGCATGCTGCTGGTCAAACAATGTGATGACAGATATTTTCTGTTGCAACAGATGTCCCTAATCGGGTTAGTTTGTCAACACAGGAGTTTGTCGCGCTTACGCTGCCGCGGCGGAGAAAAAGAAGATTTGTTTACATCGTGACAAGGTACTTTCCACTCGTTGCTACACGATGGCATGTGGAATGTGGGTTACCTCATTCAACCCAAAAAAACATGAAAAACAGTCGTTTAAATCATTACACCGGACTAGGTTAAAAGCAGACTTCGACAGGATTTAAGAGTTTTCAAAGAAGTACTAAACGTTGCGTTGGTGATTTTAAAGCGTCTTAAAACTAGCCAACATCTTCGTATCCTACCATTTCCACCTCATTTCGCGTACGATGCCTCAGAGGCAGCATTCCTAGAGAGAACACTTTTTTTTCAGCAACCTGGGAATTCCTCACAGAAACGAGTCAATAACCGGTTTCTGTACTCTTTCTATCCCGCATGACGCGATTAGATTTCGATAACGGTTTTTGCAAACGAATAGATCCATTGCTTTCGTGTGTATGTGTGAAAACGTAATAGACTTTAAGAAGGCAAACAACACCGCGAATCCGAAAGTTCGCCAAGTGTGTTGGAATCTTCCGTTTAAAATGATTCTAGATTTCGCTTGGGATACCTTCATAGATCGTCCCTGGATCAACACACACTTGGAGAGTAGTGATACAGAGCGTGCTTGTAAACTCTTCTTCCATCGCGATGGTGTGGAAACCGTCGATGCGAAACACGCAAGCACGCTGTCAATTTCGTGACGTCAGGATTTCTCAAAACCACGCGCACACACACAGAGAGCAACGATGGCATCACAGTGAGTGGGAACAAAAAACGTGATAGTACGAAAGTTGGAAGCGGAGCATCGGAACACTCCCGGTAGAGGAAAAAGAAGAGATACAACACAACCGGCGGCGACACGCTCCAAAAGCTCTTTCCACACACACACACACCACGCGCTCCGGATGACGATACGGCACGCGATCCATCGAATGTGCGGGCGGATCGGTGTGGCTGTATGCGGGTCCCCAATACCACCACCACAGCAGCGGGGGTCCGTCGTCTGTCGTGTTGCCAGCGGGTCGTCGCCGTGTGTTGGCGCAATGGTTGATTATTGGATGCTACATATTTCAGAGCTCACGCGAGCAAAACGCCACCAGCAGCCATCGCTAGCCAGAAAACAGTGAACGTGCCCGTGTGTGTCCCATAGTGATGGGGAAGGTTGAAATGGAGTGTGGTCACACTGTGCTTCACTGCCTGTACCTTCAACTCGTTGTACATCGCCTCTTTTTGTATGTTTAAGGACCTCCTCGTACGCAGGAGTGACTATCCAGCTGAGGGTAGAATCATTTATTTATTACATACCCACGAGTCATCCCCGGAAGAAAATTCCCCCTAACACTAAGCGAATAGGAACGTGCATGCAAAACGAAACGAGCTTATAGCAATTCGGTATGTGCAGAAAACCAAACTAAGCTGAAATCTGAAATGCTAAGCTAACGATATTATGAGAAGTCTAATTGATTATTTAAGATATTAAAAGAAACGAACATTTGTTGAATAAGGTCAGAAGTAAAGAAAACTGATTTGCACAGATAATGTACTTCCTTCGAGATACTACAAACCACGTAATTGCATCGCGCAAACAACATTTATCAATTATGACCACCTTTTCCCCCAATGTGATCTCCAACACACACACGTCGGACGTGCGCACGGTTCTGGAGCTGGAGAACCGGGAACGTACGTTCGTTCTCGAGCGTACGATCGCCGAGCCGATCGCGGTTCGTTGAACTTTTGCTCTCATCCAGCCAGCGCCATCTCACGTTCGTTTCCGCCCCAGTCACGGACGTATCTGGCAAACTCTGGTGGTGTATCTTCCTTCAACCGTTTGACGTTTTTTTACCCCTTCACACACACACACACAACCCGAGATCTGTTACCCCACGCTTAACGGTATGGTTGATGATGGTGATTGTAACTTCTGCCAGAAGCTCTTCTAGCGTATACGTCGCAAAAACGCGATCACACTGTAGTAATAGTGTACGAGATACACACGCACACACATTCTTGTTCATTCAATTAACTGCAATAATAGGCGATAAATTGCAAAAATGTGTGCAAACAAACGCGAGGCGCGTCACGCGAAACTTGCCAAGTTTTCTGAGCGCTCTTGTGCGAAAAAGAGAGGGCAAGCAAGCAAAACGGATGAGTAAGAGAGAGTTTGTTTGTCGCGAGTAAAAATTCAATGTGTGCGACCAAACAGGAAGCCATTTTGTTGCGGTAGGT
>LULB01051624.1:0-18528 GCA_002091845.1 Anopheles cracens | reverse complement strand
CACGACACACAACCCTTTTTCCCTTTTCTACAACCGTTTATGTCTCTTAGGTGTCGTGCTTTGTGTTTGGTTTCCTCGAGGCTATCGGGACTATAATATCAATCAAGACCATCGTATTATCGGAGCACCGTATCGAAGACCATCGTATAATCCGAGAAATTGCAAACAAATTTTCAAACTTTCACGAAAAGCATGCAGCGGTCGTGGGAAGGAAATTTATGAGTCAATTAAATTAACATTCTTTTGCATTTCTTTCACCACGACGTTCTATCTATCTTGTGATTCCACTGCTGCCGATATTGGCATTTAGCATTGTAGTGAAGAAAGCTTTTCCTTCGCCGAACTTTTGCCGGCTCCGACTGGTAAATGCCCCGAGAAGAATAGATCGGAAAACCTTACCGTGCGGGTATATCTAAATCCAAAGGCAAAACGAATACCATCCATCGTTTTTCTTTGGTTTATTAAATACCTCTTTTTATGTATGTATCGAAACGCAGGCGAAACGCGCTCTCCCGCATTATTGGATAAGAAATCGCACCGAACGACGACGCTGAGAGGAGTCGCTGCTGAAAGTAAAATATTTTTGAATATTTCGACGGTTGAAGCTATAAATTTCTTCCTTTCTCCATCAATCTGACCGAGCTTTCGCTGTAATTTACGCTATGGTGTAGCAATTTATGCTAAAAATATCAATATAAAAAAGGATCAACGACCAAGAAAAGAACAATATATCTCATGAAATGACAAAACTTTTCCAGAAATTTCCTCTCTCTCTCTCTCGTTTAGCTGCACCGAGTGCTAAGCGAGAAGGCACCGAAGCCACGAGCTAAGCTATTTCGATCAGTATATGCTTAACCGTGCGCATTTCGTCATTAGCAGTTCGTTCGTCTTCGTGCGTTGTGTCTTCCACCGGTAACGGAATGAAAATGAAGACGAAAAAAACAAAACAAAAAAGTCAACAGCCAAACAAAACAAAATCAGCGACGGACGCCACTTTGCGCACGAACAGAAAACTGGCGCATGTATGCATTCTTACAGCGAATTTGTCGTTATGTACACTTTTTTTACTTGATTTTTATTGTTCTGCCCGAGTTTTACGTTTTGCGTGCCCCCGGTCCTATTCCGACCTGGTTTATCCTCGCTTGGCAAACTTTGAATCTGTGCACGCAACACTGATATTCGTCGCCGGGTTCGCTCGCATGTGGTTCGGTTCAGGGGCGTACAAGACTAAAAAAACAATTGCCAATTTTGGAATTGGAATACGGAATGTTAAATGTATTGGTATTTTAAATGTCATTAATACAAATTTGTAAATTAAATATGTACGTATTGTATATTAAATATGAATAAAAAAGTATTGACTAATTGACTAATTTACACTATTCACTCACTAATTCAATTGACTATCAAACCTTAAATTATTGTTCTATTATTCAGACATTATTCATACGATCGGGCAGTGATTCTACGAACCTAAGAAATCATTCTCGCTTGTGCGTGGCATTAGTTTATTTTTCTATTCGCTTATCTGATGTCGAAATGCGTTTGAAGGGCTTTTAACTAATAAAGAACAACGAATGGTTCTATTATCGTTGTCATCCTCCAGTGATCAAAACAAAGTTGTTTCAAGTAAACGGCAGTGAATGGTTGAGAGAAAAAAAACAAGAAACGAAGCAGAACATGAATGCAACAAACGGACAGCCTTAGCACAGCAAATAAAATCCGCATCTGAACACCAGACAGCGGTGCGTGCGAACATAGCTAATCGTTGCATATGCAGTCTTACTCTAATGAGTGCATAAAAGTAATGTAAACAAGTCTGTGGAAATGCTTCTCACGCGACATTTACGTCGATGTTTAACTTTGAGCATGAAAAAAAACATTCATCCTCTCTCTCTCTCCTCGCTCGTAAAGCATTTTAATGCGTTCTCTCGCGCCCCGAGCATGTACACCGAGCGAAGCATGAAAGTGAAATTTTCGGTGCGTTCGTCTTTCATCCGCCGGTACGCGGCAGGACTCACTACCCAAACCTGTACCGTGCGACAGTTGTCGAAAATGACTGTGTGGTTGCAACGCTTGTGTCCAAGGAAACTAGCAATCTGCGATTCCTTGCCGGATCCTCACGAGAGGGGGGGCGTATAGCGAATGACCCTTCGTTGAGCATTTCGGCGAGAATGATAAATGATTCCGAAACACTTTCCAGCGTCACGCAGGTCTTTAGGGAAGGAACTTCTTTCGTTTTCTCACTTTACGAACACATCATTCTCCTGCAGTGCGATGAGACGATAACGGCGGTATGACGGCGGTTAAAGTATATAAAATATTCTAAATGAGGCATATTGTGGCTGAAGCCAGTGATGAATTTATGATTTTGACTAATTATTTCCTGGATTTGCATTACTAATTTATTACTACTCACACTCTGCCGAAACTTGCGCTTGCGTTCGGGAGACGGGGGTAGGGCAAATAATGCGCACCTGATGTGACCGCTATCATTTTTAACGAAGCTCACTCGTGGCCATGCCGGCGCGTCGAGTGTTTTGAACACCGCCGTCCATTCATTGAGGACGGAAAACATCCGAATTTTAATCGCTAAAGAACAATCTACACATCCAGGCGCACAATCAAATGCGAATGACAAATCGACGAAAATCATCACCCGAACTTATTTTCTTTCCGAATTGTTTTATTATGCGTGAGGATTTGATTTAATGACTTCATTTCGCGCGATCAGAACTCAATTCCTGCCGAATAACATGAATAATGGATTTATTGACACCGCTGTTGATGTGTTTCTCCGTGTCTCGGGTGTTTTGTTTTTTGTTTTTCTTCTAAACATTGATCGTCACAGCAGCGTTGAGGGTCGTCAATGATTTGGCAAACTAACTATTTTTTGTGTTTAAAACATTCTACGGCTCGTTTGGTACACCTTATTCTTAAACATCACGATTGAGAAAGAGAAACACGAGAGAGAGAGAGAGTGCATGTATAAAAGGAAGAGAACGAGAGTGAGGAAAAGGGAGCATACTATACATTCGATTTTTATAGGTCGTTTTCGATGGAATGATTAATGAATTCAAGTATATCGCAGGGGATCCAACAAATATCGCTGCTCTTGCCGTACCTGGGGAGCTTCATTTATTATGTTATTGTTTGAAGGCAGGCATTTCCAAATAAACACCGATGGTCCTGATGGCAATCTTTGTAGCATTCAAATAAGCGTAAGAATATTTCTATGACTTTTTTATGACATTACTTAATGGGTAGTTACAGACGAAATGTTCTAGTAATTGATGTGTGTCATACTGGCGTCGCGTGAAGAAAGATTTTAGTTTGTTTGAAATTTAAACTCTTAATCCACGAATCTTAATTGTTAGATTTGCACTCATCTGTATTTATTGTACTATTTGCAAAAAGTCGTTTGCTGGCTTGCTTTAATTCCTTTAATCTGTTTTCATTCAATGTTTCAAACCCTTGTTTAATATATGTAAATTAATATGTAATGTTTTGGTAATTTTCATTATTAAAAAGCAGTATTTTATATTGAAATGTTTAGAAGAATGTACTATACTCAGTTGTATATGTTACATGTTCTATATGTTGTCGTCCTTATCCTAAAGTGCGTTTATATTTTCCCACTCTCCCGTGGGGGGGCGTATAGCGAATGACCCTTCGTTGAGCATTTCGGCGAGAATGATAAATGATTCCGAAACACTTTCCAGCGTCACGCAGGTCTTTAGGGAAGGAACTTCTTTCGTTTTCTCACTTTACGAACACATCATTCTCCTGCAGTGCGATGAGACGATAACGGCGGTATGACGGCGGTTAAAGTATATAAAATATTCTAAATGAGGCATATTGTGGCTGAAGCCAGTGATGAATTTATGATTTTGACTAATTATTTCCTGGATTTGCATTACTAATTTATTACTACTCACACTCTGCCGAAACTTGCGCTTGCGTTCGGGAGACGGGGGTAGGGCAAATAATGCGCACCTGATGTGACCGCTATCATTTTTAACGAAGCTCACTCGTGGCCATGCCGGCGCGTCGAGTGTTTTGAACACCGCCGTCCATTCATTGAGGACGGAAAACATCCGAATTTTAATCGCTAAAGAACAATCTACACATCCAGGCGCACAATCAAATGCGAATGACAAATCGACGAAAATCATCACCCGAACTTATTTTCTTTCCGAATTGTTTTATTATGCGTGAGGATTTGATTTAATGACTTCATTTCGCGCGATCAGAACTCAATTCCTGCCGAATAACATGAATAATGGATTTATTGACACCGCTGTTGATGTGTTTCTCCGTGTCTCGGGTGTTTTGTTTTTTGTTTTTCTTCTAAACATTGATCGTCACAGCAGCGTTGAGGGTCGTCAATGATTTGGCAAACTAACTATTTTTTGTGTTTAAAACATTCTACGGCTCGTTTGGTACACCTTATTCTTAAACATCACGATTGAGAAAGAGAAACACGAGAGAGAGAGTGCATGTATAAAAGGAAGAGAACGAGAGTGAGGAAAAGGGAGCATACTATACATTCGATTTTTATAGGTCGTTTTCGATGGAATGATTAATGAATTCAAGTATATCGCAGGGGATCCAACAAATATCGCTGCTCTTGCCGTACCTGGGTCCTTGTTACTTCCCCACCTGGGTTTGCGGCAGTGTGTGTGTGCGGCCTGAACGGAACAGAAAACACGGTACGAACGGTAGTGTTGGTAGAGACGGTGATGGCTCTCGCTCGTAAAGCATTTTAATGCGTTCTCTCGCGCCCCGAGCATGTACACCGAGCGAAGCATGAAAGTGAAATTTTCGGTGCGTTCGTCTTTCATCCGCCGGTACGCGGCAGGATTCACTACCCAAACCTGTACCGTGCGACAGTTGTCGAAAATGACTGTGTGGTTGCAACGCTTGTGTCCAAGGAAACTAGCAATCTGCGATTCCTTGCCGGATCCTCACGAGAGGGGGGGTTTTTCCTCCTCAGAAGGGCGGCGACCACACCATCGAACTATTCTACAATTTCTGTTCGCAACTGTCGTAACAATTATTTGAACGATCTAAAAATCCTTTTAACTGAGAATTGACGACGCCATAATTGTGTTTGCTACGCTCCGCTTCAGAGGCTCGTTTTTCCAGAAGAAACTCTCCCGGAGGAAATGTTTTCCATCGGAACGTTCATTCCCTGTTTTCAAAAGCGTGTCAAGCACTCATTTTCACCAACACTTGCACACGCTCCCGGCACTCAGCACTCAGCTCAGCTCTTATGCGTTCAGACGCGTCGTAAATCTCACAGCTTGGGTGCCAAATAACTCACTAAATCGCTTCATCTTCTCGTCACCAGGACGCAGCTCTCACGAAACAACGAGAATAGGCCACCAGAAGGGCCGCCCGCTGCAGCCTCCATCATAATGTTTAAGAGGCGGACACTTTTATTGCCATTCGCTGTCCCGGTCGCGCGTCGTCTGATTTACGAGGGAAAATCGACTTGCCGTCCTTGTTACTTCCCCACCTGGGTTTGCGGCAGTGTGTAAACATATGCAATTGTGATAGCTTTCCTGCGCCAATCTGAATCCTGAAAACTGTATCCACGCTTGTGTGAAAGGAAACCAAAACTGACGCGCTCACGACGCATTAGTTATTGTTCAGTTTGATCACGTAATCTTTTAATTTGGGTAGTGTGTTCATGCGAGCCACAAACAACGATGTGAAGCCGATACAACTGTGGCTTCAAATCGTCAGGTGATCGTCGATATCCTGGAGTTTGGAGTTCCGAATTTAAGTGAAGCAGATAGTTTTGATTGAACACACAAAACTATCTTTGAGCTTTTGTAATAGAACATTAAGCTTTGCTTTGCGGTTGGATGTGTTTGAATAAAACAATTTATTAGATATATAAGGAATACAATAAGCAACATTAGACTTTAGACATTGTTGACATTGATATTGTTGAATATTCTAAAGAAACTATTTTATTTGCCTACTGCTGTGGAAGACAAAGTTTGAAAACCTAATTCGATTTCACAAAATAGTATTAAATAACTAGCAACAACAATGATTAAAATTATGGCTACAAACAATGTTCCTGAATCAGAACGAGCGATTGTTATAAGTTGCTACTGATGCATGTTCAGTTATTAGAAATTCCACAGGTAGCTTCCTTCACAAAAGCGGAACTACATGTGTTCACGCCAATGAGGCGTATGAATTCCGTATCACTGATATGTAAATGATGACACATTCTTTCGTGTATGACTATGCTGCCGTTTGGTCTTCGCAGCCCACCATCGGCGTTAACGTCATTATGTGCAAATTGTTCGGCTTAAAGTGCTAAATTGGAGTTGTTTGCGCATCGCATACAGATTGGCTGCAAATGTTCCCGACCAAAAACCCGGCCAGTAGCAAAACTATAAAAAGTAAGACCCTAAAGCTCTCTATCAGACTCGAAAACAGCTCAATAACAATAAATCATTAAATACAACTCATCTTCACACGCCTGCCATGCTCCTGGAACGGTTGGCTGCAAACGGTTTTCGTGCCGGACGTTAAAGCATTCTAAATATGAATATAATCACTCTCTGCCCATTGCATGCGTTCACTCGTAATCGCAACAAACTCGCATCGATTACTCTTTCTGATCGACTACAAGTATCAATGGTGACAGCGCTGTTGGCGCTATAAAAGCAGAGAAAACTTCAAGCAATTTTAATTACGCATTGTTACCTCGGTTCATGTCGCGAATTAACATACCTTCCACCTTTATCATTTGCATGCTGCTGCCCCCGCATCACGTAACGTTTCCTACCCTCGCGACATTCGGGTAGGCGTATAAGGTGCGTAAAAATCGTTTCGACGTAAGGTTGACCATGAACATCACTCCAAGTAAACGCAAGCCATCGCTTAACCGACTAAGACTGACCCGTACAATTTTACTTATGCAGGTGCAGTACGCATGCAAAACATATGCAATTGTGATAGCTTTCCTGCGCCAATCTGAATCCTGAAAACTGTATCCACGCTTGTGTGAAAGGAAACCAAACCGAGATATCTCATGATTTGTTTCAAAACTTCAGAACTACATCACTTATTTGTTAACAGATTTAGTTAACAGTATGTTTGATATATTTTTTTAACGTTTCCGTAGAAGAAAACATTGAAAATGTTAGAAAATGTTGATAAATTGTGCATTTTATTACTTTCGGAAAAATGGAAAGATACACACTGAAGTTGCGAACTTATTGCATATTGTCTTTGCGATTTTTTTATATATAATATATAAAAATATAATATATAATGTATTTATTTATATATAAAATTCCTTCTATTTATTCTATTTACAATTGAACTCAACGCATTTGTTCATTCCTAATGCTACCAATAGCATTATTGATTTAACTGTTTTGATTTTGTTATCTAAATCTTCTTTATATTGTTTTGAATACGCAACGTTACAGTCGTTTTCACAATTCACAAGTGTTTTGATACCTTGGTTTGCCTCACAATATGGTATCAAAACAGATTTACAGTGTATATTAGTATGTCATTATCGTCAGCTTGATCTATAATTAATATAAACATAGTTAACATTATCGAAACGATGAAACTGTTTATGAAATGAAGTTTTATCGACAGTTATACTTCCCATTGGATGTCTCGGTGGTGTAATCGAAGATAGCGACGGTTTTCACAGCCTCGGTAGGCGGAAACTGAGTCTTCTTAAGAAAATGAGTTTAAATAATCTAGCGATGGAGAAACGAACATGTAGAGAAATGTTTTCTCTTGCATCCAATTTACCATTAAAAACAGACTACCTACCAAGATCACACGAATAAAGTGTAAGAGCTTATTAAATGGAAAGATGTCGTTCCAACCTATCATCCGATAGGTTTTTAATATGAAAAATTAGAATAAAACAAAAAGACGTAAACTATGAACTACATGGCTGTTCGCTATTGTCAAAATGTAGCAAGGTAAAATAGTAATCATTATTTGCAATTCAAAGATGGATCAAATAAAAACCATAAAAAATAGAAAGCATATTAGCAGCATAGAAACGTTCTATAATTCTCTCGATGTTTGTTTTAGCTGCGCTGGAAACTAACTGAGCACAAATCATTGTATATCTCTTTTCAAAGACCGATTATTCAGAGTATCCTATATAGTTCGAAAACTAAATTTCGACCAATACTGTTCACATGCTGAGATAAAGCAATTAAACCATGTACCTGCTGAGTGTTTTGTTGCGCTGTCTGAGAGAAAGAAAGAGAGAAAAAAGAGTGAGAGAGAGCGCGAGTGTGGGAGGGAGAGTTTGCTAAGGCTTGTCTCAAGAAAATATTTTACAAGCACTTATTCCAACAAATAGATTATGCACTTTATGAAACGTTACATAAGTAGATATCAACATGGCTTGCAAACGAAAATTGAAATAAATCTAACATTAAAAAAAAAAAGATCTTCGAAGTTCATGTTGGCTCTGGAAAAATGAAGCACATAAAATGGTCTGTCCGTTGTTGTCATAAACGGTATGTTAAAACTGGCTCAAGGTCTTTTATGACCCTAACAAAATTTATGAGTTTTCACTTTTCAGAGTTTTTTCGTTACTTTACCGCAAGCGAACATCATATTCAAGGTTAGTGTGTGTTAAAAGAGACGCTACACACACACAAACACCATGCGGCACCATGCGGCAGCGAGAGGGTGAAACGTATGGAAGCTTTCATTCCTCGCCATGGCCATGGGGAACTGGAAATACCTCTCGCAAGCAAACCCCTCGGTAGATCGGTAGAACCTTTTCGCCACTGCTCCAGATGCTGCGCTCGAGAAAGCGATCCAATGCTCTTGAAATTTTGTCCAACCATTCGTTTTGCCGTCGCTGTGACCATTTTCCTCCCACATCCGGTGCGGATCTGCGTGGTAGACTATAAATATTGCACCACAGCTTGCTATTTATTCACAACCATCAGCCTCACCTGATGGCCTCCGGAAAAGGGGGAACAATGGAGCACGCCACGTCGGTTTTTTGACGGCTACTTTTGCGAATAACACCTTCACTAAGTTTTCTTCGAAGCTGGTTCCGTCGACCTTCCACACGCTAGGCGAAATTCGTTCCATTTCCCTGTGTTGTTTTCCCCGACAATATGTTCAATGAAGCACGCACAACAAATCGATCGCACGATTAAAGCGAGTGAAGTAAAGAAAGCGGTGAAATTTGTCAAACCAATTTTGCGGTCATTGAAGACACCCACTGCTAGGCTAGTGAACGATAAGTGAAAAAAACGTACCAGTGTCGGTGAAACCGAATTACCTTCCTATAAAATTAGATAGAAAACGTTTCGAAAACGTCCAACTGAAAGCGGCAAACGAATGTCACAGCCAAAGACAGGATGGGGAGACAAAGGGCGACGATGTGTGCGTGTGAAGGCAGATCTGGAACACACAAAATGAGCTGAGAAAACGTGCCAGACTCCCCGACTCGGCATCCATCCTACACTTTCGTTTCGTTCGCTTGCGTTCCTTCGCCTCGCTATCGCCTCTCGCTATCCGGTCGGTAGGGTGGGCTGCAGGAAAAATTTCAAATAAAAATTGCCGACACACTCTCACCATATATCTTCGGGATCCTTCATAAATCACAATGTAATCCCTCATGCTGTACGGAAAATAATGTATAACAGCAAATATTGTTTCACACGCACACACTCACCGAAACTTCTTCTTCCAATTCTTGGGCCCTGGGCTGCTGGGGAACTCATCCTCCTGCTTAATTCAGAAACGACCGCAAACCCTCTATTGCTCGCACCGCTCGCCGCTACGGAGTCTCACTCACGCCTCAACGATTCCGGGCCAATCGCACTTCCGACATTTTCGGGAAAACACCTTTCGGAGCCCCTGCTTACTTGCTGCTCTCGACAGAATCATCAGACCCTGTATAATTCGAAACTCAACCCCAAAAAACGATGCCACGCCAATACTTATATATAAAATTCCTTCTATTTATTCTATTTACAATTGAACTCAACGCATTTGTTCATTCCTAATGCTACCAATAGCATTGTTTATTTAACTGTTTTGATTTTGTTATCTAAATCTTCTTTATATTGGTTTGAATACGCAACGTTACAGTCGTTTTCACAATTCACATGTGTTTTGATACCTTGGTTTGCCTCACAATATGGTATCAAAACAGATTTACAGTGTATTTTAGTATGTCATTATCGTCAGCTTGATCTATAATTAATATAAACATAGTTAACATTATCGATACGATGAAACTGTTTATGCAATGAAGTTTTATCGACAGTTATACTTCCCATTGGATGTCTCGGTGGTGTAATCGAAGATAGCGACGGTTTTCACAGCCTCGGTAGGCGGAAACTGAGTCTTCTTAAGAAAATGAGTTTAAATAATCTAGCGATGGAGAAACGAACATGTAGAGAAATATTTTCTCTTGCATCCAATTTACCATTAAAAACAGACTACCTACCAAGATCACACGAATAAAGTGTAAGAGCTTATTAAATGGAAAGATGTCGTTCCAACCTATCATCCGATAGGTTTTTAATATGAAAAATTAGAATAAAACAAAAAGACGTAAACTATGAACTACATGGCTGTTCGCTATTGTCAAAATGTAGCAAGGTAAAATAGTAATCATTATTTGCAATTCAAAGATGGATCAAATAAAAACCATAAAAAATAGAAAGCATATTAGCAGCATAGAAACGTTCTATAATTCTCTCGATGTTTGTTTTAGCTGCGCTGGAAACTAACTGAGCACAAATCATTGTATATCTCTTTTAAAAGACCGATTATTCAGAGTATCCTATATAGTTCGAAAACTAAATTTCGACCAATACTGCGTACCAGTGTCGGTGAAACCGAATTACCTTCCTATAAAATTAGATAGAAAACGTTTCGAAAACGTCCAACTGAAAGCGGCACTTGTAGAAGGAGTTCTTCTTCGCCATAGGCTACGACGGTCGGCATCATACCCAACCTTGGCCGCGACTTGATCGTGAAACATTTCTCAGTTCCAGCAAACCGGCATGGATCGAATCATGGAGCAGTCAAGTGGCCGAAATGAGCGCGCTATGGACCAACTTCTTTCGACCGGCTGAGGCTGAAGGAGGCATAAAAAAGGAACGAGAGAATGTTGTCACACGAAATGATTTATGTACAAATTGTGATTTATTATCAAAATAAGCATAGAGAACCCAAAACGAAGAATTCCGAGGAAGAGGCGATTATGTGACTACGCTTAATGCCAGGCGCAAAACTGTATCTGAAACTGTCGCATCGTACGGACGGGAAAGGTAAGTGGTATCACACTAGTTCAGCACAACGTTATGGCGGTGCTGAATCTTGACGCCACCTCGTACCTCGGACATGTTACTGACCAACAAATTTAGGCTTGACCATCCATGCTAAACCACTGCGTATGGTTCGAAGACGAACGAATGTACGAGCGCTCTTAAGCGCTACGACACTAAAACGACCGCACAACCGTGTAGGTTGTTGAACCTGCAAGAGAAGATCGACGCAAAAAGGAAAGTTGAGGAAAAAAATAAACCAAACATGTTTGAGCTCAACGAACGTAAAGACAGTTTCGCAGCATATGCTCTACTGTCAAGGATATGTAGAAGTATAGGATAAATTAAAACAAAGACAATCTTCCAATATACAATTATTACTTGTGAAATTTGAAATAATTTGTTATACAGTCCGTAACATAACTATACGCCCACCTGTTTTTCGAGAATAGAACGAAAACTTGAAGAGATACATGAAAATGATGTTCTACTAATATGAAGGCAATAACAAAATACGTCTGTGACGAATTTTCCACATTTTTACACACACTATTACTGTTTTTTTCACCATCGTCAAAAACGCTCCTTGTAACATAACTATACGCCCACTTACGAAAATTATTTTTTTTCGATACAAATAATTGATTTAAAATTCGATTAAAAATATAGGAACTTTTGAACAATCTTGTACAATGTAGGCATATTTTTGAATAACTTTTTAAATGCATCATAACTTGTGGAATGCACTTTTTAGGCGCAAAATAATGAATTTCGTATATTTAGATTTTTAGTATTGTTTTGGTGGCATGTTTTGGTTCAAATTTTTTTCGACATAATGCTGAAAACATAACCTTTCGAACCATGTATTGCAATTGCTGATCCAACACTTGCAAGGTATAGAAAAAAATACCTAAAGTTGCCGGAAAAATCATTTTTTGCGATGTGAGCCGTTTCAAATGCGTCGCAAAAATCGAAAACCAAACGTATCAATGTCCCAGTGAGCTTGACATACTTAAGAAGAGTGACATAATATATAAAAAATATGTCAAAAATCTTATTCCTGTCCAACGCAACGGCCCGACCCCCCTGCTGTAGAAAGCATACGGCTTTGATGCGTCATTCGATAAAATTGGTCATTGGAGAAAATGATTTTTTAAGGGCCAAGTTGACAAAATGCGTAAGCTAGTACAATGGTTTCAAAAAAGCTTTATTATCAACGACTTTGTTAACTACTTTGCTGATGCTTGTGATCTTTTGTACGCAAACGACCTTAAATACACGAAATGATTTATGTACAAATTGTGATTTATTATCAAAATAAGCATAGAGAACCCAAAACGAAGAATTCCGAGGAAGAGGCGATTATGTGACTACGCTTAATGCCAGGCGCAAAACTGTATCTGAAACTGTCGCATCGTACGGACGGGAAAGGTAAGTGGTATCACACTAGTTCAGCACAACGTTATGGCGGTGCTGAATCTTGACGCCACCTCGTACCTCGGACATGTTACTGACCAACAAATTTAGGCTTGACCATCCATGCTAAACCACTGCGTATGGTTCGATGTTGTCATAAACGGTATGTTAAAACTGGCTCAAGGTCTTTTATGACCCTAACAAAATTTATGAGTTTTCACTTTTCAGAGTTTTTTCGTTACTTTACCGCAAGCGAACATCATATTCAAGGTTAGTGTGTGTTAAAAGAATGGTGGGTTTATTTGCAAACTCAAGGAACAAGTGACTCCAGAACGCTGAATGCTTTGTCGGACGGAATGGTTCTGCGTCACATTATATAACAGTATGCAACGTTGCGAATCCCATGTTTATGGCCAACTCTCAAGGCTGATGATAATGACTCGCTGTATACCTGTGTCGATGGGAACGCCTCACATGAAAAATCAACTTGTGCTATTCAAATAAACATGCTGGACAGGCCCAGGCACCGAAGGTGTCGCTAAACCCAACGAAACCGTCGAGACACAAGATAATACCATACGTCCAAAACACACCTTCATGCCAAACGGTGACG
Organism: Anopheles cracens; assembly: GCA_002091845.1. Classification (NCBI taxonomy): domain Eukaryota; kingdom Metazoa; phylum Arthropoda; class Insecta; order Diptera; family Culicidae; genus Anopheles; species Anopheles cracens. The sequence goes on along the minus strand of LULB01051624.1, from coordinate 5,184 downwards.
GTGACCTGAACGGTGACGAGGATAAAGCACAATAAAGCATCCGCTCGTGGAAGACCTTGTAGAAGGAGTTCTTCTTCGCCATAGGCTACGACGGTCGGCATCATACCCAACCTTGGCCGCGACTTGATCGTGAAACATTTCTCAGTTCCAGCAAACCGGCATGGATCGAATCATGGAGCAGTCAAGTGGCCGAAATGAGCGCGCTATGGACCAACTTCTTTCGACCGGCTGAGGCTGAAGGAGACATAAAAAAGGAACGAGAGAATGTTGTCACACGAAATGATTTATGTACAAATTGTGATTTATTATCAAAATAAGCATAGAGAACCCAAAACGAAGAATTCCGAGGAAGAACAACCATCAGCCTCACCTGATGGCCTCCGGAAAAGGGGGAACAATGGAGCACGCCGCGTCGGTTTTTTGACGGCTACTTTTGCGAATAACACCTTCACTAAGTTTTCTTCGAAGCTGGTTCCGTCGACCTTCCACACGCTAGGCGAAATTCGTTCCATTTCCCTGTGTTGTTTTCCCCGACAATATGTTCAATGAAGCACGCACAACAAATCGATCGCACGATTAAAGCGAGTGAAGTAAAGAAAGCGGTGAAATTTGTCAAACCAATTTTGCGGTCATTGAAGACACCCACTGCTAGGCTAGTGAACGATAAGTGAAAAAAACAACCATTACCATCATCGCCCTCCCCGTGCCAGGACAGAGCAGGCTGGTCGGAGGCATGAACTAATAATCGAAATTATCACCCCTAGGGGAACTTCACATGCTGAGATAAAGCAATTAAACCATGTACCTGCTGAGTGTTTTGTTGCGCTGTCTGAGAGAAAGAAAGAGAGAAAAAGAGTGAGAGAGAGCGAGAGTGGGAGGGAGAGTTTGCTAAGGCTTGTCTCAAGAAAATATTTTACAAGCACTTAGTCCAACAAATAGATTATGCACTTTATGAAACGTTACATAAGTAGATATCAACATGGCTTGCAAACGAAAATTGAAATAAATCTAACATTTTTAAAAAAAGATCTTCGAAGTTCATGTTGGCTCTGGAAAAATGAAGCACATAAAATGGTCCGTCCGTTGTTGTCATAAACGGTATGTTAAAACTGGCTCAAGGACTTTTATGACCCTAACAAAATTTATGAGTTTTCACTTTTCAGAGTTTTTTCGTTACTTTACCGCAAGCGAACATCATATTCGCTTTCTCGTTTCGCTTTCGTTGAGCCTTTGGCTGGGTGCGAAAGGGGGCAGCGAAGTCGGTTCAAAACGCTCGGACGAACGTTGGCGACAGGCTGTGGCAGGAAAGGCAACAAACTTTGCCTTCAGTCATTACCGTTCCCAATTTATTTTTCCTGATTAATCTTACCTTCCATAAATCAGCGACAGCTCTGTCCAGTCCATGTCCATTTTATGTTGGCGCTTTGATGAAATGCCCGTCGTTTATGTGCGTTGCGCATTTCGACAGCCTTACGCTTTAGAAATATTGATTTCTAACAAATTTACACATCCATTATGAATGCTCAAAGCTCAGGATAGTCTAACGATACGCACCGCTTCGAAGATGGATTAACATTTCACCGTAAAGTATGCCTGAATAAAGGTATGTGCAATAAAAACAGATCCCGTGTTACATTTCGGTTCGTTCGTTCGTTCGTTCCCTTCGCTCTTTGCGCTACAGCAGCGCACTGATAGCGCACTTGAAGTGCCGAGCAATCATTTACAAATTAAGCTTGTCGTTGTCTTTTTCCATTCTTCTCCCATTTCGATCGAAGCTAGCGATCCCTCTCTAACAACTTCCACCTTTCATTCTACTCACACTCGTGGCATTTCGTGGTTACTTCTTCTACCTACAAGGTGAGATAATCCTCCGAAGAACCGACATCAGAAGAAGAATGTCTACGTCGCCATGAAAAATGGTACCGGGAACAAGATGGAAAATGCACCAGTGTTCTTATTTATGCAAAAATTAAATTTTAATGAGTTTGTAATTTAAAACGCTTTTTCCTTCGTTCGCGTGCAGCGGTCCAATGGGACGCAAGAAGTGCCTGATGGTTGGCGTGGCATGACAATTGGTCGGGAGAAAGCAACAATAAATTTTCATTAAATTTACGCGACTAAAAGGAAAATTTAGCACACGTACGTGCTCGCAGCCGAAATACCGTCACCCGAGACCTTCTATTGCGGCTAGCGTAGCCGGGGTTTGATTCCTTCCTATCAAAGAAACAAAGAAAACAGGACTCGTCGGCTGAGTCGCGAAAAAAGAGATATCCCGGAAAACTTTTCTTCAACAAATAATAAAACTTTGCTCTATAAATTTCGCCAGCTTTCTCGTTTCGCTTTCGTTGAGCCTTTGGCTGGGTGCGAAAGGGGGCAGCGAAGTCGGTTCAAAACGCTCGGACGAACGTTGGCGACAGGCTGTGGCAGGAAAGGCAACAAACTTTGCCTTCAGTCATTACCGTTCCCAATTTATTTTTCCTGATTAATCTTACCTTCCATAAATCAGCGACAGCTCTGTCCAGTCCATGTCCATTTTATGTTGGCGCTTTGATGAAATGCCCGTCGTTTATGTGCGTTGCGCATTTCGACAGCCTTACGCTTTAGAAATATTGATTTCTAACAAATTTACACATCCATTATGAATGCTCAAAGCTCAGGATAGTCTAACGATACGTACCGTTTCGAAGATGGATTAACATTTCACCGTAAAGTATGCCTGAATAAAGGTATGTGCAATAAAAACAGATCCCGTGTTACATTTCGGTTCGTTCGTTCGTTCGTTCCCTTCGCTCTTTGCGCTACAGCAGCGCACTGATAGCGCACTTGAAGTGCCGAGCAATCATTTACAAATTAAGCTTGTCGTTGTCTTTTTCCATTCTTCTCCCATTTCGATCGAAGCTAGCGATCCCTGATGATCCACAGGAAGCAACAATAAATTTTCATTAAATTTACGCGACTAAAAGGAAAATTTAGCACACGTACGTGCTCGCAGCCGAAATACCGTCACCCGAGACCTTCTATTGCGGCTAGCGTAGCCGGGGTTTGATTCCTTCCTATCAAAGAAACAAAGAAAACAGGACTCGTCGGCTGAGTCGCGAAAAAAGAGATATCCCGATTTCAAAAAAGCTTTATTATCAACGACTTTGTTAACTACTTTGCTGATGCTTGTGATCTTTTGTACGCAAACGACCTTAAAATTTTCCTGCCAGTAAATAACTCAGCTTCCATACCATAGTTCCATACCATAGTCCATAGTTCATGGTTCATGGTGAGCAAGGAAGCTTCGTTACTTCTCGGTGTACTTCTTGATAGCGAGCTGATTCTTCAGAAACACAGGACAATTTCCAAAACATTTCGTGTACTAGCTTTGCTTTTCGTTTGCCTATGTCCCTCCCTTTATGCTTAAAATCCCATTTTTGTTCCTTAGTTGAGTTAGAGGAGATCATTGAGTTTTCTTACCAAAGTAGATTTTTCACTAAAGCAACAATACAGATGATTAATATGATGGTAAATCAGCTTATACATTTATTCGATTATATTTAATCCAGTTCTTCTAACGAACGCGTGCAGTTCTGTATTGTCTTTTACTGTTTTGATGGCAATCTTTGCTTGAAAATGAGACTGCACGAAAAAAACGATAAAATGAAAGACATGAGAGATCCTGAGAAAATAGAACAGTAGGTTTAAAAATTTAGATTAATAGACCCTATGATTACAAGAACTATTAAATAAAAAATGATTTAATTTTAAAATGTAAGTAATACTATTTTAGCAATGGATTATTTAGAATGAACATTAAAACAAAATAAGTTCCTAATTTCACACAACCTGCTAAGCTTATTTCAATGACCAACTATTAAAATAATGTTCCTCTAAGCATTCAGCGATTCCGAATAACACAACTGACATGCTGTTAAATTAAACATTTCCCATCGTGTCATATCCCAGCAGGTCCGTCATACAGGGGTTCCTATACCACACAGAAGGCGTTCATCGAAGCCGACCGGCACCGTGCTGAATAATGATGATCCACAGGAAGCAACAATAAATTTTCATTAAATTTACGCGACTAAAAGGAAAATTTAGCACACGTACGTGCTCGCATACAGTTTCGCAGCATATGCTCTACTGTCAAGGATATGTAGAAGTATAGGATAAATTAAAACAAAGACAATCTTCCAATATAAAATTATTATTTGTGAAATTTGAAATAATTTGTTATATATGCACGATTCGAATGGAAATGGAACCACTATATTTGTCTTTATAACGCTTTTTTCCGATTGTTAGTTTGTCTTTGTTATTTTACTATTCTAGTTTCCCACTTATTTAGAAATGGTTGTGGATGTTTCCGGTATACAATAAGTCAGCCATCAGTGAAGTTATCAACTATCTGAGTATATCTAGTAATGCGCAATAAGCAAGCTCTTTCAATTGTTGATCAGTAATACCTTCTTTATGGCGTTCTCTATGTTATCATTTCGGATCAACGCAGATACAGAACTTATTAGTTTTATGTACAGTTGTTACTCTTGACTTGATTAAAGCATACGGCTTTGATGCGTCATTCGATAAAATTGGTCATTGGAGAAAATGATTTTTTAAGGGCGAAATTGACAAAATGCGTAAGCTAGTACAATGATTTCAAAAAAGCTTTATTATCAACGACTTTGTTAACTACTTTGCTGATGCTTGTGATCTTTTGTACGCAAACGACCTTAAAGACCTGAACGGTGACGAGGATAAAGCACAATAAAGCATCCGCTTGTGGAAGACCTTGTAGAAGGAGTTCTTCTTCGCCATAGGCTACGACGGTCGGCATCATACCCAACCTTGGCCGCGACTTGATCGTGAAACATTTCTCAGTTCCAGCAAACCGGCATGGATCGAATCATGGAGCAGTCAAGTGGCCGAAATGAGCGCGCTATGGACCAACTTCTTTCGACCGGCTGAGGCTGAAGGAGACATAAAAAAGGAACGAGAGAATGTTGTCACACGAAATGATTTATGTACAAATTGTGATTTATTATCAAAATAAGCATAGAGAACCCAAAACGAAGAATTCCGAGGAAGAAGCGATTATGTGACTACGCTTAATGCCATGCGCAAAACTGTATCTGAAACTGTCGCATCGTACGGACGGGAAAGGTAAGTGGTATCACACTAGTTCAGCACAACGTTATG
>KZ070956.1:142872-153778 GCA_002091845.1 Anopheles cracens | reverse complement strand
GCGTTCGTGAATTCAAGGACACTTTTTTCGCGCGTTCTGCTAATGCCCAAGAAAAGAAGCACACGAAAAGAGTGCGCGCACGCAAAAAGAAGACCGAACCTTTTCGGAACAGTTCTCCACGCAGTTTTTTGCTTCGTTTCGTTTCCTTCGATTGTGCGTTGCTTTGTATGCGTGTACGCACCGCAAGTGGCGTGTTTGCGATTATGGAAATTAGCTACTGCAGGGGGTGGTGTGGGATGTGGCGTGGGAAGGGGTGTTGTTTAAAATTCGCGTCTTCTTCTTGTTTCGCGAGTGGTTTTTGGCGAACGGTGTGCGCCGAACCGACCCGCTGGCATCAGTTTGCTCGTTTTATTTCGCTCGACTACCAGCGGAGTTGAAGAATTTTGCGTGCGGCGATGTCGGGCAAGCGTGGTGGGAGCGGAAACCGCGAAAACGTGGCGGTCGGTAGACATGTTGATCAGCGATAGCGATAGAATTCGATGGAATTTGGCTTCTTGACTTCTTTGCGGTGCGACGATGCGCTGTGGGTTATAAAGTCGATCGATATGAATTAATTCTACGTTCCCCGTAGCTGCTCTGTAGTTGTCATAAATTTCTAGACTTGCCATGGGTCGTATTTGTGCTCTAGAATTCGTTTCGAAAATTGAATCGTTCGGAATAGCTATTCATTATCTGAGATGTTTTTGCTTCTCTATTTTCGATCTCTGTTTTTCAAATTTATTTAGTAGATGATAGAGCAAATACATTTAGGAATGGCTGAATTACGGATCTTACCGATTGTTTTACGCGATTCTAAAAGCCTTGGGTAGTTTATGTTGAAGCTTAAGGACTTAAATATTTAAGTCCGTATCAAACATGCAGCATGCAAAGTAAGTTTTTTCCAATACTCGCCAATGAAAATATGCTGAAGCTATAAAGGAAATTCAATTATCCTTAATCAACCAAACTGTATCCACCTTATACTACCATTAACTTTGGCGGTATTGGTGAGTCTAAGTTGACCTAAGATGGCAGCCATCGCCTAATGTTCTCGTATACTACGACATACACTTCAAGAGTAAAGTAACTTGATTTGGGAATATATGCTGTTTCAATTCTTCAAGAGCCTTTGCAGCAAGTGAGTTCCTATGTAACTTGACTCCTCCAAAGAACCAGAAGCTGGTTGGTCTAGTTATTATGCTTTTTTTTAATATTTATTCTATTATCTATTACTTAATCTACAACACATACTTCAAGAAATCCTGTAGTACTCATCAATAAATAGTTAAAAATAGCAACAAAAGTCGATTCCGAAAGTTGTTCTTCGGATTATTACACACAAGACTAACATAGGACCTTAAAATATTCACTGCTGTCTCAGTTTTCGTCATCGTCCTAATAACAATGAATGGATCCTAAAAATACTTATTTGGAGATAAATTGAGACCCACTGACAAGGTCGTAAAAGTTATAGGGTATATTTAAAAAAAAATCTTTAAATCCGATTTCAATCTTCTTATTGTTAAATTAAAAACAGAAGATAAAGATAGATAGGGTCCCGAGATGGAGTCAGAGACAGGAACCAATACAGAAATGAAGGATTGCACATTGCAGACAAGCCAAGTTAGTATATAGCAGGCGTCTTCAAGTCTGTTGCGGCGGATATATTTTTCTGTATAAGAGTAGAGGTTGTGTAAGCTAGTTGGATGAATTATTTTAATTTATTAGTTTGTCTAGTTGATCTTTTATGTATTGTGTTTAGCACATCGGGTGTGTAACATCTTTAGAATCGCAAGTTATAAACCCTAATATTCCATTGGTAATGTTGTTCTTTGAGGTCAAGTGGTAATGGAAATTTACTCTTTCGTCAACTATAGTCTCAATTTCTTGAAGATTCCTTTTGTGCAGGCAGTAGTTTTACATAAGCGGGGTTTGTCTGCCACTAAATGATATAAAAGTGCCCCATGTGAAGAGTAATACTAGCACATCAACGCAATAAACAAGAAAGGTTCTAGATTGATGCCTTCAAGTACGCTCGTTTGGCTTGAGGGCGCATTTGAGGTTATGTTTCCGAATTGAAGGCATTAAGCGCGTTTTGTTGAATACAATTCTACACACATTGGTGGAGATTATTAGAAGCTTAAGCATTGAATCCGAATCTAGCCCTAGCGAATTGCACGCTTTACCATCGCGACCCTATATTTCCGCGACTAAACACGGCCTGATTGACCACGCATTAGCTCCCAATCATCTCTCCGGATCGTGCCTCCTGCTGCAAGCGTTAATTCAATCAAGCGCTGCCGCTTCACCGTCAGGAAATTCTTTTGCGAACAACGAAGCGCCGCGTTTCTTACCGTACAATCGTAAACCTAAGGCACAAGCCCTTTGGCAACCCTCATAACGCTCTCCGGAGCGCTCGCATGCGGGTCGCTGCAGTGGTATCAAATAATCAATCTATCGCGTGCATTCGCGCAGCGAGCAATTCGACCCGAATCGTGGTCGGTGCCAAAACAAAAAAAATTATCAAATAATCAATCTATCGCGTGCATTCGCGCAGCGAGCAATTCGACCCGAATCGTGGTCGGTGCCAAAACAAAAAAAAAGAACCCAACTAGAATGCACTTTTCCCACTGCAGATCCGACTGGCACATGATGGTGGATGCCCGCCGAAATGGTGGGAAAAACAATCATCCAACCTTACAACCCGTGGTATGTTTTTTATTAATTCCCACCCAGCCTTTTTGATGAGGTGGGATGCTGGGAAGGAGATAAGAAAAAAAGAAAGCGCCCGCTGCCCCGATACTGGTAATCGATCATCGTTGCGCTCGGGAAGGGCACGCGTGTTTTTTTTTGCTTCTCTTATAACAAGCACAACCCAACGCGGGTGCTAAACGGAGCCGGTTAATTTAGCTCTCGGTTCTCGACCGATTCACGACCAGCAAGCAACTCGGCAGAGTGGTGAAAGTAGGCAAAACTAAGCAAAACACAAAAAAAAACAATGCGTGCCAGCGCTGGGTGGGTAAATTTATGTATGTCGGAATTGATTTTAATTACATTTGGCAAACGAAGGCTTTCCACGGCGGGGTTTCCCACTATCCCAAAACAGGACCTGCTCGTGTTGGAAATTTGTATTGCTAATAGGGGCGGGTATTGTGATTACGAGGTGCGTTAATTACGGTGTTGTTCGCTTCCGGCGGGGGCGCTTTTTTGCATATCTGAGCGCGAGAAACAGTGCTAAAATCAACATCCTTCACGTGCGTCGGTGAAGGCGGTTCTCTTCACCCCCTAAAGGTTGAAACAAGAAAAAGGAGGACGTGGTTATGAACGCGAGGCACTTAGTCGCCTTGGTCGCCTTAGCTGCGAGGTCCTTGCGTTTTCTTTCCACCCCCAAGCGATAACATATATTCGCACCCCTTGCGAAGGTACAGCTGTTTCAAACCCCGTAATCACCTCACACCTGCAAAGGACCTCCCCTTCCCGGGGGTATTAGCATAAACGATTATGTTGTCCACCTCCCGCGATTTGTGGCCCCCGTATTTGGAGTGGAGGTGGATCTTTCGGTGTTTGCGTGGCGTCCTAACCTTTCTCTCGCTGTCTCGGGTTCGCCGGGGGGTGAAAGTTGTTCGATGCGTTCGATGGGCACCGTTTGCGGTCGTGCGTTTGTGCGATAAGTGAAAGTGAAATGCAGCTGCCGAGTAAAGGAAAGAAAAAAAACTTGATCCCGGGCGCAGAGGAACGCAAATATCCGATGCACTTTTGCGCTCACGTAACCAGCGCTCAGTACCGCAGTGTAAACAGACGCTTTCCTTTATCGTAGTGCATCGTCGTTCGACGGACGGTTGCATTGCTTCTCCCGGTCGTTGAACTTCTTCAAAGCCGTACGTGGCTTTGGCATGGCATATTTGTCGTTTGACATATTTGTACGAACCGTACTGCTCCGTGCTGTTTGCTCACGGGGGCCAAAACGGGCCAGATCGAACGAGAATGGGCGGGTGTGTGTGTGTATGTGCGCGCCACTGGAAGAATATAGCAGCATCGTTTGTGGAGAGGAGCCCACTTTTGGTTTCGATCGGCGGGTTGTCTCACTCGAGCCTGCGTGGCATTGGGGTGTGCGCGAAAGTTCCGGTGTAATAAGTCAAATTAGGGTTTTGTTATTTGAATATCTTTCAAATTTTGATATAAAAAATAGTCATCCTCCTAAAAATCTCCATAAACACTAAGACGGCTCCTCAAAAACTAAGGGATTGACATTGAAGTTTGCCAAACTTTGAATGTTATTCTTTACCAACTCATTTTTATAGAGCAAAATTTATGTTTGAATCAACATTTTGATAGAAAATTTCATATTTTCAACATCAATTGCTCCATTAACACTCCATTAAAACTCCATAATGAGACCGTGAGGTACCAATATATGTATAGTTCAAAATTGCAATATGAAGTTTGAGATTTTTGTTCTTATAAGTTTCTAATCAGAAGCCAACAAAACCCGGCCTTTAATTTGGTGTTTTTTGTTTCGATATTTTAAATTTCAAACTTTTTGAATGTCTCAATAAATAGAGAAAAAGATAAATTTGATGTTGGCCCGGTTTGAAGGTTTTAGTTAGTTTGATCGGATAGTGATCTAACCATTGTTTGAGTTACACATATCGAGGAGGCAAGCTTCGTCTCGACAGAGGAGAGAGCTCTAGTAAAAATTATGATTTTTTAGGATATCACTAAGCTATAAGCTATCGATTCGAAGTTATTTAGAGTTTGTTGTTGACGCTCCACCAAACGAAATGTGAATCTTGTACCTCAACAATAGGCGAATTTTTCGATATTTTAAACAACTACTACGTAGCTAGCATTAAAATGAAAGTAAGGGTCACTGAAGTGTTTGCAGAGGTCTATCAATTTCAACCTTTTAACAAGGCATTTGAACTGATATTTCATACTATGCTATACTATGCTTTTAGATACGATGAGCTGCTTTATTGAATGTGAGGTTGCTGATCAAAGTCTTATTTAGTAAGCGTAACACAGAGTCTGAGCTCCTTGACTTCCTATTATGTGATGAGATTGTTAAACATTTTATTATTTTTTCAACAAAACTTTAAAACACACCCAACAACACCATCCAACAAGCGAGCGTACAAGATCACCTAAAAAACCGACAACAAGTGTTTGTTTCAGGCGGATTGGCTTAGCAACGCGTCGAAAGAGCGCACCTTCTGTTCTGCATTCGTGACCGCGTTGGGTTCTGGGTTTGGCTCCAAGTTTGACGGGACGCCCCAAAAAAACTAGGCCACTCCGTCCATCTGTGCGTGTGCGTGCCCCTAGCGCCAAGATATCGTGAACGAGGCAAAGAACCCGCTCGGGTGGTGTCTTCGCTTCACCCAATGGCACCGTTGCACGATAAGGCAACGGCGACCTGATAAGAAGCCGCACGGCGCACGGGGCGAGATTTGCCCGTACGAAATGGCGGCCGTGTCTAGGGCGCGGTGTCTAGAAGGTGGGACTTGTGCGACGCAGTGTTGTTGATCGATTGGTAAATTCCACAACACAAACGAACAGAGACATCATAGAACGTTATGCAATTTGGTTGCGTTTCTCGAAAGTACGACCGGAGCGTTCCCATGGAAACGGTCAATGACCGTCGGGTGGTTTCGAATGGAGGACACTCTGTTTGACAATCGCTCGACGCGTTCCGGAGGCGTGTGCAAATAAAAGGAGTCCCCAATTTCCCAATCCATTTCTCTCAGAGCACTTGAGGTAGGCTCTGTTCGCTCACCAGAAGGGTTAAGCCACCTGAACAGAACAAAAATGTATTTTCGCTTTCAGCGTTCCGTGCCTTTCCCATAGAAAACGAGACGAGATCCCGAACTAACCTTTTTTTTTACTATTCTCCTCTTAAAGTCCCACATGATCCTCTCCCTTTTTTCTCCACTGGTGAAAGGATTCCATTCCATTGTGCCACCTTCGCAAACAGTGCAGTTTATTTTACATTATAAATGATGCATTACATCGCCCGTCCTCAGATTCCACAATCGCAATGACGATGCAAAAGATCCTGCAAGGATCCTAGGGTCGAGAGCGATCACAATTTGAAAAAGTGCAGGTGTTTGAATAGAAATTTTCCCATGGATTCATCCCACCACCATGGTTGCGTTCGTTCCGTTCGTCTCTCTTTCTCTCGCTCTCTCTTTCTTCAACATTCGTTGATCACGTGGAATTGATCGCGGTGCAGGATCAGCGTGCGAGCAAGAAGCGTGCGGGGAAGGATTCATCCTTTTTTTTTGGTTTTTTCTCCCCCTTTTATGGAACACGCTGTTTGATTTTAGGCCCGTTGTCAAAATATGACTTATCTTGTGTTGTGCACCAAGGCATCCAAGCAACCACGAAATATCAATACTGCTTGCTATCCTCCGTATCCTTCCTCTTACTTTCTTCGCAAAGACTTTCGGTTAGTAACAGCATCGCCGCGATTGGGTCTTTCGGAGTTTTGGGTAATGAATCGCCAACCGGATACAGCAAGGATGATGCATGTCTAACCCTTTCAGCGCGTGGGATCGCACTCCGAACCGTTCCCAGGCCATTCTTGACGAGCAAAGTTTGACTTTTGTGTTTGACAGGCTGACGGCTGCGCAACCGGAAGTTTGATCTTCGGCCCCGCGGATCGGCGAGTTAAATCAAGACAGCGAGTTTCCCTTTCCTTCGCGACGGGACGACCGCGGGTGGCGCTCGTCGAACTCGTCGTGAACTCGCGGCTGTCAGCTGCTGTGACTTTCGAACACAGGATCGAACACATATGGATGAGCTGGAAGGATGCGTGTGGAAGAGGTTTTTTTTCCTCCTGTTCGATTCTAGCCTCCGCCCGAGTGACCCTCCGGTGCGGTCGAGAGTGAGAGCGTGGGATTTTTATGAATAAATCAGAGGTTCCGGGAAGTGTTCGCGTTCGTATGCCTCCGGTGGACATCCGGACGACGGCTGTCGACGGTGAACAAATGGTTCGCGGCGATCGCGGACGCGGATCGAATCGGGCCGCCGGATGCGAGAAGGAGTTGGTGAGAAAATTTGGCCCTGTGCGTGTTCTTGCCACGTACGATGCGACCAGCATGCAAATAGGTAAGAAAGGATGCGCCGGATGATGATGCGACAGATGTTGGATTTCTCGGTAAGCATATTTTTCATATTTTTTTGGCTCAACGGATGACTATGAATGCAGTAAGTATTTTGAGGAAACAGGCACTGGAGGAGTACAATTAATGTTCACTTGGTTTGGAAGTTTAATGTAGACAATTAGATGTTCCTATAAGATCAAGCTGTAGTCGTATTGACAGGTTATGCATCAGAGTTTTCTTTCGCAACTAAAGTCTCCAAGATATAGCCCTTTTTGACATCTTATGGTAGCTTCCAGTAATCAAGAACTGCTATTTTTTCTACGATTCTGGAAACTCTTGGAAGGTGTATCTTTAAGATAAACCTTAGTATATAGCCATCTAATGAGAAAATGAGGTGAATCTTCAAAAACAAATACTTTAACTACCTCATTCAAGCTAGAAGATTACCTAAGATTACAAATAATGACAATTTCTCTTGCTTGAAGCTACAGTTATTGTTAATAAAAAATCTCAAAACATGGATATCCCTAACCTGCACGTTTGGGATATCTGACTAATTGTATAACGAGAATTTCGTGAATGACTTGATAACATTATCTAAGAAAACTGAAAGCCTAAATAAGTGTTTGTTGACAAAAACCAGCATGTCTCATAAGAATGATTGCATCTGTAATGTGTTTATAACTCAAGTTGCATGAGTTCACTGGCTGTTATTGAAACGGGTTGAAAATAATATGTCATCTAACCTATTTTATATTAGACTTTTTATATTTTTAACTATGTATATTAGACCAGAGTCTGAGACATTTGCGAATTGGTCAGCCTAGCTTCGTTGAAGGGATTCTTTAACTTTTAATAACATTGTCTATGTTAGCTTGATAGCTAGTTCAGCTTAATTTCCCTCAGTATAGAGGCTTCTTTTACACCCCAGAAAGCTTTCGGATTCACATATAATAAGTGTTTATATTGCATCGAATCTCATCAGATCACTGACTAGTGTCAGCTTGTAACAATAGTAACAGTTTGCAAGTAACAATTGTGTTTATACTTGGGAACAATAACATAATTGACTATATTTGAATATTTGAAGGAGATGCATAAATTCCGAATATATTGCTTTCCTGTCTGTTGCTCCTAACCAATAAATCTAATAAAATCATAAAAATCCTTCCACGTTGGTGTTTTCATTGCACATTGAACAGTGTGCAATCCACCGGTCAAAGGTCGCCAGTGCTCTTCATACCACCACCTTTACCACCGATTTACGACCCTCGCCCGACAAATGGTTTTATTATTCTATCACTGCAGGTGATATGGTCCGTGGGTCGTCTTCGGGATCAAAAGACTATAATTTTGTAAAATAAAATACAGAAGAAAAGATTCGGGAATTATGTTCGGTGCGCGGGAAGAAATCGTGAAGCATATTCCGCGGGTTTGTCACGCCGCACGCTACCTCGAGCTCGCAGCCCGTATCCTTTTCCGCTTTCCCGTCCGGGTTCCCGTCGCACCGATCGCGAAGCGGGGCACGGCATGATAAATGGTTGATCCGTGGACCGCCCGCCGCGCGCCGTGTCCTGGAGGATGATCGCGCGTTCAGATCACGGGGATAACGCGGTGCGATCGAAAACTTCATCTGCCTCGCTTTAATTGGCCAGACAGGCGGCGTCCATAGGCGGTCGGGTCGGTGAGTGTGTAATACAAAAAAAAAGAGGCAACCACAATGCAACCCTTCCAGAATCCGGGCGTTTTCGCTATTTCCTGTACACGCGGTTTCCTACAGGGGTTTCCATTTATTTTCTACATTAAACAAACGCCGGAAGCCCAGCCCAGCGTAGCTCCTTTTTTACAGCCAATTAAATATTGTTACATCATTACCTTCCAGCGCGAACGTGGTGCTCCGTTCGGTGCGCAACCCTTGTGACGTTGCGCAATTTGTTGCCCTTTTTTGTGCTGAGAGAGCACCCTCGAGCAGCTCATTATTGGCAGTTTCCTTGCTCCTGGTTGCCTATGTGTGTGAGTGTGTGTGTGGCTTTTCATTTTCTGCGCTTTTGCCGGAAACCCGAACATCATCAAGTGCGGATCGAGATTGCAGGTTTGTTACGATTGTGGTAGCCCTGAAAGGATCGACACTCACGGGCGCCGGAAGGAAAGCAATCTTGTTTTTTTTTCTCTCTGCTCAAGGGTACTCGATTTCCCCTCGATTCTGCAGCTTCATCCGATTGGATTGTAGCAATTTAGCGCGGTCCTGCATCGATGCGATTCCGCTCCTTCCGTGTGCGCCGGTCGGCAATGCCACGGATGCTGCGCATCAGCAGGCTGTGAAAGGAGCAAATCACAGTAGGCGAGCATCCTAACGGGGAGAATGAGATGGATGGAAGAAGCAGTTTGTGCCCTTTGTGCGCTTGAATTGGCGGCCAATTGGCGTGGTTTTGGCGTGGCAGGATGAGGGAGATATTGCATTGGGAAAGGATAACACGGGGAGACGCGAGCTTGCGTCACGAGACGAATAAGCGAGACGAAATGAGGAGCACATGCGTACAAACTTGCCAACTTCGTGAGATGAAAGAGTGAAATCAATTCTGCGGCACGATGCAATTCAAAATGGCGGTGTTGAAGCACAATGCGAAAAGATTTTAATTGGGATGTTAAAAAAATCAACGTTTTGTTCTCTACTAAATATTTAAAATGCCAATACCTTTTCCAATGCCAAAATCTGCGAAAATGTGTAGGTGTACTATATTATTAGTATCAGATAAGATAAAATTTTAGATTAGAACAATAACTAATAGTTTATTTTTATAAAAATTAAATTAAAATTTCTCTAGCGGTAGTTATAATACGCCTTCAATATTAAATTTCTAACTGGTTGTATTTTATTGCATAATTTTGGGAAAGTTTCAGAAAGCTGTCATAAAACTTAAATATTATACTTTTGTGAAAAATGTAGGATGTCCAACAAATAATGTAATGTACACAAAAAAATAAGAAACTGCAGGTCGCAATTGTAGGAAATCAAAGAAATATCGCAAATTATGTTGGCAGACCGTTTCTTTCAGAATATAACTAATGGAAATTATCCAGACATGTTCCAATTTAACGAACACATCGCTGAAACATGAAAAACCTGTATTTCTGCTTAAAAAATCAGTATTTGTATTCAAAAACACACACTTGAAAAACCTCAATTCCCGTAGAATATTTGAAAAATGTATGAAAACTTTAAAGATCTACTGAACCATCTTCATAACTCTGCTAAGAAAAACATTAAAAACTAGGAAAAGAATGTTGAATTAAAAAACACATACATAATTAGTTTGGCCTGACTGGCGGCGTTCTCTGTTGGGTATTGTTGTTCAATAATCAATCAGATGGCAATAATAAAAAAGATTGAAATAGACGTTAGGGGAGCGCACATTTGTGAGAAAATCAAGTAAATATTGTGCAATGGTTTCAAGAGAATTCGTTTTACTCTAAAAACAACAAAAATCAACTACCAAGTATGCTAAAATGTTCAAACATCTCTTGAATGTCCCCAAAATCAGTATTACGAACTAACCCGCACGGTCGCACATTTCCAACGCTTTATGCGTGCGAGACCATACCCGGAACCGGCACAACCGGGCTCGCTTCGTTTGTTTTACGATATTCGTTAGCTTCATTCCATTTCGCATGCGTTACGCATCGGGCGGTGCGCTGTTTTTGGCGAAACAACTTCCACACCGCACGCGCGGCAGGTTCTAGCCAGCCAGATGGACCTTTTAGCCATTGACCTTCGCTCAAAACGCGCCATTCTGCTGGTCGCGCGTGAATTTGCGCGTAACCGC
>KZ070956.1:124989-140525 GCA_002091845.1 Anopheles cracens | reverse complement strand
CAGAGCTGATAATGGCCGCGAGCGAGAGAAGTCGAGCACGACCCAAATTTGTTTTTATTATTCCGCTACTCCCTCTCCCTTTGAAGGCCCTTTTCCCTGCTGATTGCTTTTTTTCTGCGTACGCCTATTCCGTTCGTGCACACTTGCTACGACGTCTCCCAAAGGAAAACAAAGCACACTTTGATACTGACAGAAAGCGTTTACTACCTGTCTAATGAGCTGTCAGATTGGAGTTGTCACTTTTGACAGCTTTGCTAGCAGCGCGTTGGATGGCGCGAAAAAATACGTCGCAAATACTAAAACGCCTGAGTTCGTAGGGATGCGTATTACTTGGAACATCTCGCGACGTCCCGAAAATGGATGTCTCTGTTGCTTTCTTCTTCCCCGGTGCAGTGGTTCCAATCTTTCGACTTGTTCGCACTTTGCCAATGGGACACCTCCGTTGTCCATTGCTCCAACACCGTCCCAAACTCCGTCATCATCCAACCACATCCAACGATCCGAACGGTGTCAACGGCCTCCGCAGGGTTTGGTGGTTCGTTCTTTCTCGTCTTCTTCACGCCTGTCCGGGGTGCGTTCGCACAATCATTGGCCGCGGCTGCGGGCACGCATACCAGTGCAATCAGCGGTCTCCCCCGGCCCTTACCCGCACCACCTCCCTCTGCATTGCGTTGATGCGCAACGCAAACGCATTCGCTAGCGCAAACGCCCGCAGCTCCGGCAAGACCCACCAACGTCGGGGTTCGTTTCGGTGGGGTTGATAGCAATGGGAGATCGGGGAGAGCCAGTTGGAGTTGGATGGAGGAGAAGTGGGGCTGCATTTCAGCGAGTTGGAGTGAGAAGCAACTGCTGCATACAGTGCATCGTTTTCTCGTTTCCTCCCAGTGCGCAACACGTCGGCCATGTTTACACAGCCGGGTCGGTGGGTTTTTTGGGGACACGCGGTGCGACGCTGTGGTTCTCCACGCAATTGGTGCTTTGCTGCGCTTTCCGCACTTGTCTCTACTGCATTGGCCGTGGCGTGGTTGAGGTTGAGTAGGCATACATCTTCGGCGCGATAGATAATGATGAACGCAATGGAAGCTGGCGTGTGGAACGCACACACACACACATCGACACTGACTCCAGCACGCAACAAATGGTTGGATTGTGTTTTGTGGCCGGTTTGAAGGCGCCCGTTACTTCGAGAGCTGCCGAAATTAACGTGGCGCACGATGTCCAAGTCGTTAGAGAAATGCACCGCGAACTACCGCGTACTGCTGCGCCCGGGTGTGTTATCGCATGGTCGTCGGTGCGATAATCGGCCATGTTTTCTTCGGTGGCTCAAGGGGAGCAAGGGAGGAAGACACCACGATGCGGTTGATGCGTTCAAAAGATTCATTGGCAGTGGCGGTGTGCACGTGGCCAATGTGTGATGTACCAAATAGGAAAGACAGGAAGTTAACTGAGATTTGGGGAGCCAGAACTTCGTTTTTTTAAGTCAATAGATATTCAAGATTTGGAAATTCGGACATACGGGATGACCTACTCTAATAAATACATCTACACTAATCCTAGAGAACTCAACGATCGCAAACCATAGATATACAATCACAAACCGTTTCTACTGCTACGTGACTGTGGCCGGTAGTTTTCCACTTCCCGTACGCTGCCAAAACTTCTCAAATTTCGGCGCAAGATGATGAATGAACGTTCCGAGTCATATCGCGCGAGATGTGGACATATCACGTTTTGCGTAAACAAGGTCACAGCAGCATGTGTGTGCGGTTGTTGTTGACGTTTTTTTTCTTCTTCCGTCCAGATGTGAGTAAACACTATCAACCCTCAACGACGAGCCCAGTGCGAAGTGCGAAACGTGCCATTGCAGAGCACAGTTTTGGGTAGATATCTCATATTCCGTTCGAGTCTTCTCAAGGTTGCGAGATAGACTACAGCAGAGCCTATATATATGTTCTAATACACCATCAAGGTCTTTCAAACATAAGAGATTATGAGAGATTTTGTATTTCGGTAAAACTTTGTTTACAAATTGTAGAATGGACAAAACAAGATGAGATTACATTAGCCTTCAATGAAACCGTAAACAAATTTGCATCATGCCGCCATTTTGATTAGGCTACCGCGAACCTCAATGGCTACTACGATCTAATCTTCATCTTTATTTTTCGTTTCTTAGACTGTAGCATTTTGTTCAGAGTTTAGTCAAAATTTACTTACTCTAGTTTTTCCTACTCATTCCTACTCATTCCTAGTTTTTTTCCAGTCCTAGAGGCCTTTCCTCTTACAAACACTTAATGACTTAATTTTGATAATACTATCTTAACGCAATTGGTAGACTCCAATCCCATCACAGTGGGCATTGTTTGTTTTTGGTGTTAAAATCACCCATTCCCTTCGGGCCTGTTGCGTTGTTGGACACGTTTGCCACGTGGATCGTGCACGTTGACTCCGCGTGGACGACCGGGTGCGCTCAAATTCGCGCAGGCCAATTTCGAAATTCTCGCCTCATTCTCTCTCTCTTTCTCTCTCTCTCTCACTGGGACGATTTCGAAATGGGGCGAACATTGGGACACTTTGAGAAGAACACCCTCCCGCAGAAAGAGTTTGTTCTGTTTTGTTTGTGTATTTTTTTCGCTCTATATGCCCTCGTTTTTGGGCATTTCCTCTAACGACATGTGCGTCCCTGGGTCGAGTTCTTCTGGGCATTCGCTTTTGGGCCCATCGAAGCTA
This sequence comes from Anopheles cracens, assembly GCA_002091845.1. NCBI lineage: Eukaryota > Metazoa > Arthropoda > Insecta > Diptera > Culicidae > Anopheles > Anopheles cracens. Next base: position 137,795 of record KZ070956.1, on the reverse strand, counting down.
ACAAGTGGCGTCGTCAACCTGATACGAAATGAAAACGAGAGAGAGAGAGAGAGAGAGAGAGGGCGACAAAACAGAGACCCGTTGTAATCTGACACAATGACAGGGTCTGTGTTTTCGAAAGGCGATGACTGACTCCCTACATCCCAAGAAATGATCCGTCATCTGAGGTTCGCTTTCAGACCACGATGTTCCTGCACACAATAGTGCACTTGTGCAGCGATGCGATTGCCCTGCACCTGCACGAAAGACATCCTCAGGAAAAGGATGATCCTGTCAGTGACACTGGCTGCACTGGCGAGATCCTTGGTATCCTTTTGCACAACGTCCGAGAAGTGGATTATATTACAATCGAATAAAAAAAAATGGACTAGATAGAATCATCATGCATCTGTGAGCGTATTGATATCGAATTATTCGTTTACGGCATGGATAGAAACGGACATCTTGTCGGGCAAGTTCTGCTGCGCTAAGTCCGCGCAAGTCCGCGCACAAGAAACTGGCGTCGTTCGGGAGATTAATCCCCGGTGCGATCGTTCCAGCTACCGGGATCCTAATTAATATTCCCCTTCGGCAGAACAACCCTCAGTCAGTTGCAAGATCTCGACCCACGATATATCCCGCGCTAGGTTGAATTTATTCCTACCTGACCCACGGGTCGAGGACGCACCGAAATCTCTACCTGCCACACCGACGATCGATGCACCTGAGCGAATGCGAATCAACAAAGAGCGAAGGCGATTGGAATGGAAGGTACGGTCGGGGATTTGCGCACCGAATAGGGACCGATCGCCTTTCGATCCGTTTTGTGTTCGAGTTTGCTTTATCCCCGCCACACCATCACACCATGCTCCCTCTTCCACCGAATCGGACCATTGTGCAGGAACGAAGGGATGCAATGGGATGAATTTATTGGATAATGCCAACGCGACACGCCACGCCACGGTTGCCCTTGTTGGGCCTGAAATCCGATTATGTAAGGGTATTTCCTATGGTTTTCGTTCTACACCCCCCCTCGACTCGTACCGCGCGTCCGATTGTTTTGACCTAGATTTTTGCGCCAACCAGCGCGCAGGGAGGGTTGCCTTCATGCATACACACAGCCATACAAACCGACAGAAAAAAAATCACCCATTCCCTTCGGGCCTGTTGCGTTGTTGGACACGTTTGCCACGTGGATCGTGCACGTTGACTCCGCGTGGACGACCGGGTGCGCTCAAATTCGCGCAGGCCAATTTCGAAATTCTCGCCTCATTCTCTCTCTCTCTCTCTCTCTCTCTCACTGGGACGATTTCGAAATGGGGCGAACATTGGGACACTTTGAGAAGAACACCCTCCCGCAGAAAGAGTTTGTTCTGTTTTGTTTGTGTATTTTTTTCGCTCTATATGCCCTCGTTTTTGGGCATTTCCTCTAACGACATGTGCGTCCCTGGGTCGAGTTCTTCTGGGCATTCGCTTTTGGGCCCATCGAAGCTAACAAGTGGCGTCGTCAACCTGATACGAAATGAAAACGAGAGAGAGAGAGAGAGAGAGAGAGGGCGACAAAACAGAGACCCGTTGTAATCTGACACAATGACAGGGTCTGTGTTTTCGAAAGGCGATGACTGACTCCCTACATCCCAAGAAATGATCCGTCATCTGAGGTTCGCTTTCAGACCACGATGTTCCTGCACACAATAGTGCACTTGTGCAGCGATGCGATTGCCCTGCACCTGCACGAAAGACATCCTCAGGAAAAGGATGATCCTGTCAGTGACACTGGCTGCACTGGCGAGATCCTTGGTATCCTTTTGCACAACGTCCGAGAAGTGGATTATATTACAATCGAATAAAAAAAAATGGACTAGATAGAATCATCATGCATCTGTGAGCGTATTGATATCGAATTATTCGTTTACGGCATGGATAGAAACGGACATCTTGTCGGGCAAGTTCTGCTGCGCTAAGTCCGCGCAAGTCCGCGCACAAGAAACTGGCGTCGTTCGGGAGATTAATCCCCGGTGCGATCGTTCCAGCTACCGGGATCCTAATTAATATTCCCCTTCGGCAGAACAACCCTCAGTCAGTTGCAAGATCTCGACCCACGATATATCCCGCGCTAGGTTGAATTTATTCCTACCTGACCCACGGGTCGAGGACGCACCGAAATCTCTACCTGCCACACCGACGATCGATGCACCTGAGCGAATGCGAATCAACAAAGAACGAAGGCGATTGGAATGGAAGGTACGATCGGGGATTTGCGCACCGAATAGGGACCGATCGCCTTTCGATCCGTTTTCTGTTCGAGTTTGCTTTATCCCCGCCACACCATCACACCATCCTCCCTCTTCCACCGAATCGGACCATTGTGCAGGAACGAAGGGATGCAATGGGATGAATTTATTGGATAATGCCAACGCGACACGCCACGCCACGGTTGCCCTTGTTGGGCCTGAAATCCGATTATGTAAGGGTATTTCCTATGGTTTTCGTTCTACACCCCCCCTCGACTCGTACGATTTTCCGAGACCCGACTATTCCTGGCAGGGTTTGCGGGTTGCGCGCAGCATCCCCGTCCCACGGAATGCGTTTATTTAAGGGAATTAATTTTTTGGCATTTTTTGATCAGGTTGACCCGTATGTGGTGCGGCAATGCGTTTGCCTTTGTCCGACCTGCACTTTCACGGTGCACGCATTTCGGGGCCCCTTTTTCGATCGAACTCCCGTGCGTGGGAAAGTCAGCCGGATAAAAGTGCATCAGACGGTGGGAAACGGCGCAGCGTTTGGAGATATTCGCAATTAAAAATGTTCTGATTATGACACCTTGGAGAAAGTGGGGTTCTTTTTCAAAGGGTTGTATGTCTCTATTTTAATTTTTACTTCAGGAACCTATTACTGGTTTCAACGGGCATTTTGAACATTTCAAAGTGCAGGGCTCAAGTTTTGCTTGGATATGTCTTACTCTCGAACTACTCAAATATCCCACAAACTACTGCAAACTACCTAATCTCTCACATACAGCATTTGTCATCCATTATTGAACAGTTATCAGAGTTACACGAATTCTTCCCACTCAATCATGGAATCCTTCCACCCATTCTTGAACTGGTTTTTATGTGTAGCTCAAAGATCGACCTCGAACAAGTCGCTACAATTTCGTCGATGTAAGTATTCAATCTGACACGATAAACACCGGAAACCGTGCGTGGGAAATGGCATTTCATGAATGGGTGGAAAGATTTCAGGATTGAGTGGAACCAATTCATGTAACTCTGCGAACTGTTCAAGAATGGATGAAAAATGCTGTATTTGGGATATAGTTTATACAGGTAAACCTTTTTAGAACACTTATCTTCAAAACCGAATAGCCTTGTTATTTATACTTTTTTTCTCAATATTCTGGAGCGTTTATGTTTGATAACCTATTTAGATAGTTTAAGAGAGCATTTGTTATATATTTCTTCTACTAAACCTACTCTCTTGAATCTTCTGTTTTTTGACAACAGTTCGATTTTGACCGCGTTTATACCTCACAGCAATAATTGTAACTTGGTATCGATGGTAAGGAATGATTAGAATGATGGAATAGATGGCCCAATTTATCTTTCCACCGCAGGAAGATATTCTCCGTCAGTCTAATTATTTCGTTACTCCGAAAAGTCTCATTCCTATTGGCGGCCGCAGAATTAATCACGCAAACTGACATTTTTTCATGCAACTCCAAAAACCATTTGGGGACTGTCGACCTCCGAAATGCACCTGGATCCATAAAAACAAACGTAGCGGGGAATCGTGGATCGAGCGATAGCCTCACCAAAATGGTCGTCGATTTGCAGTCTGTTGCCTATTACGAAAGGGCTACCGTTGACAGGTTGGCAGCGGACATTGCACGACATCCATCAATCTTGGTCCGCCAACGCAGTGCACTGGTGTCCTTCCACTCTCCAAGCCAAACTTCAGTTTGGGAACGTCCAAATCGGCTGGATTTCATCTGGATCTGGAAACATATTTCAAAAGCATCCATCGTTGCAATGCAGAACTGGCAGAACGTCCGCGTTCCGAAAGCACCGCTCCGGTGAAAAAGCACGCCTTTGGACAACTTCGCTAGTAGTAGGCTTTGGAAAACGAGTTATTAATTATCCCGACTGTTTGACAGCTCACCTAGGCGGGTTGGTGTGGGGATGGCAAGCAGGCCCACGGCGGGATGAACAAGAGAGAGAGAAAGATGTCAAAAAGGCAGCATCACCCGCGGCAGACCCATTGTGTGGAACCGGAGTTGTGCATCGCGAATAGCCCTAACCTCAATTCTCGCTCACGCCGGCTTGCGCCGTTTTGAAAGTCCCAATTGCGTGCTTTCTCTGTTCTTCTCGGGGTTTCGATTTGATTCGCTTCTTGGTGGTGTGTTGTTTCTTTTTCTTTTTTTCGTTCGGTATTTCTCACATCCCCCACCATCGTTGGACTTTCTTTGCAAGACGTTCCTTCTAGGGGCCTTCTTCAGTCTTCTTCTGTTTCCCGAGCCGGTTTGCGCGAGCGCGCGCGGGGAGTGCACGCGAGGAATTAATGAATCTCGTCGTGTTTTGCTGCGCACGGCGGCATCACCACCGTTTCTTCTTCATTCTCCAACGCTGGACAGAACGCGGCTTGCAAGAACCGTGGAGAAAATTATCATAACCTTACTCAACAAACGCACGCACGCTCGACGGTGGACGCGGAAGACGGGCGCACAAGGGCGCAAATCACCTCTTCACCGGAAGAACCCCGTGCGTCGCTCGATGTGGTCGCTTTTTCAACGCTCTCCTCATGCTGCCCTTCGTTGACTGTGTTTCAACCCCGACCCGGCCCGGCCAGGCCTATGGGGCTAGTGGCGAGATATAATCTTCGAAAACTTCGAAGTCTGCAAGTGGACGATCTTCAGGCGCGAGCGAAAGGAATTGTTGTGCATTTTTCCTCCGGCTTAGCTTAGTCATGCTGCGTAGCTGTTGTAGCTTGCATAACTTGGGCAACTCCGAAAAAGGGTCATCTGTACTCGAGAAACGCGGCTATGCTGGGTGGAATTTCTTGGAAACGGCGCTTATTTCACTGAGGCATACATGAATCTAGAGTCTTGGAGTGATCTATGCTTTTCAAAGTATCTAAAAAAGTACAGAATGTCTCTCCGATATTGTATTTGTGTAGATCACTGTTCTGAACTTATAATAAAGCTTCGTCTCTTATCTTATAGACACGTCTCTAATCTTGATTGTATTGATATCCAAATATTGTTTTGAAAATTGCCTTTATATTCTTAATCTAATAATAGCTATTTAGATATTATTATGCTATATTAAGCTATTAAAATGGTGCTCCTGGTGGAAGTCCAACGACTTTACGATATACGATAGCAAACATTTTTCAAGAAGTTATCTATGTTAGCTTCTTATACACACAAGAGGTAATTTTAGAAGATTATGTCTTTGTAGGGCACACAATGGCAGTTGGAAGTAGACATAATGTTGTTTCTGTAGCCTTTGTTTCAATGCCAGGGTTTCGAGTTCGGAGCAATCGAAAATAGCAGTTGAAAAATATTTTTACGTCGTACATCGGAAACTCTTCTGTTAGTATGTCTCTCATAATGAAACTATCTAGTCATTTAAAAGGACAAGTAATAACAGACTAATTAAAGCTGATCTGGTGCGTTATCCAATGGTTCCAAAACCATATACTATCAAGTCCTGATTTATGGACTCTGCTCGATTTCGCGTCGAAGTTCTATCTCGTACCTGTGGTAGCCTCGCAGCGTAGGAGCGATATTTCTGACCGAAGAGTTATAGGCATTTCGGACATATGTGGGTCCGGTTTAATCACATCCTGCGCTATTGGCACCTTTTGCCTTTTCGACGTCTGAGACCCCTATCGCTCGTGCTTTCGGAAATTATAGGATAGGTCGGAACACCAATATAATGCAACAAAAAATAAATAAAACCCCCTAGCAGATGGTCCTGGTGGTGTGGTGTGTAGGAGAAAAAACGCAAACCAAACATCAAGCGGGAGTCGAGGATTGGAGAGAAGAGTTAGATCGATCGCGGACGAAGGGTTTTTTTATTGTTGTTTTGGTAGGACCCTTGACCACCATCATCATCATCATCGCGAGGGGTGCTGATGGAAACGGCAGATGAAAATTAAAATAAAAAAAACACTGGCTACACCTTTAGCCAGCATCTAGAAGTGGAACGCAAAAATGGTTCGACTGGGTGAGGTCCTATTTTTGGTAAGTTATTTTGGGCGTGAAAAACGAAAAACGCCAAATCGAATTCGATAAATGGACAAACTGGAAACAGAAATAAAATAGCGAGCTGTGCATTGTGACGCGTCTGATAAGCTGAAAAAAGCCCATGATCCGTGTATCCTTATCTTGCAAACGGGGAGTTTCGCCCCCGGGAAGAAGGCTTGCCCTTTGGCAGAGGGTTCCAATGGCCATTTAAAAAGGTGCATTTGGCTAATGGCAATGCTCGAAAGAGAAATAAAATAAAAAACACCCGGTGGTAGTTGCGGTGATGGGTTTTTGCTAGAAAATAGATAAAAGAAATTCACCCCGAAAGGATAATTATTTCGAACGTACATGACGGAAAGCGCAACGATCGCAGAGGGGAGATAGGAGACGCCAGTATGACGTGCGCAAAGGACATTAGCAAGCTGGAGAGAGCGAGAAAATGCGAACGGCATACGGTGCGCTTGGTGCGTCCAGATGCAGCGCCCAATGGTCTTCAACTATGTGAGGTTTTCACGTAATACTGCTCGAAAACACTGTTTGTTTGCTTTTGCTGAACGATCGGCTGCTATTGTCTCGAAATATACCGTCTAGAAATGTTTTTCACCATCTCAAAAACCCCCCACTTTCGAATCCCGACAAGCAAACGTGTTTCAATTTGCAATTTATGTAGCAGAAAATTGAATCGCATCAATGCGTTATCAACACCCGACCGGACCGCAACCATAAATGGCACCTTATTTGCGCTCGATTGACACGCAAAAGTTGCGCTCGACTGCACGGCTGCGGGCCGATAAGAACGCGAGGAAAATTGTTCGACCAGCGCCACAGCACACGTGGTTTGATTTATCTGTTCCACCGGATGACTGCCCTGTGCGCATGTGTTGGCGGAGAGAGAAAGAAAAAACGTTTTCTTATTTTGGTTCAGTTCTCCGCTTCCTTTCCGAGGATGAGTTCGGTTTCCGTGGAGATGCGTGGAAAATTCAACCGGAGTGGAAGTGAAGAAATTACGCCAGTTGACAAGGATTTGTGCATGGAACACGCATATGTTTCCTATTCGAATCGTTTCGACGAGCGTGGGAAACGTTTGCGTAGCGTGGAAGGAGGCGCTTTCGGGCCGGTGGCAGTTTCATTGATTTTATTGTGATTTCTCTGGAAGTGAGATTGAGTTTTCCGTTTCATTAGTTTTGAAACGTATTTTTAGGAAGCATTAGATGGTTGAGGGAAACTTTTCTGAACTCGCCGTACTTTACATTCTAATAAGAAATGTTCGAAACGTATGCTAATAAGGGAGAATTGTGCGTGAAAGAAACAGATGCACCGAGATGGCCCAAAGAAAGGATCAGAATCTGAGGGTTCTTATTTTGATCAGTAGTATGTGGCGTTCTTGAAATATAACACAGCAATTGAACACAGCAATTGAACATTGTATAACACAGAATATAACACAGAAATTGAAATGAAGTGTAAAAAGAAGAGAACAACGAGAAGAAAGAGAAACGAGAGTAAAATAACACAGAAATTGACAATAATTTGTTGAAAGACGTGATAATGAAATTTGCATGATGATGATAAAATTATCATAAATAATAATATTTATGAAGTGTTAAAAACGAAGTTTTTGATTCCTTTATAAGATTTTTCTATAAGATAATTCCCTATAAATGAATCGTAAAGAATATCTTAAAGAAAGAGACATTTAGAAAAAGGATAAACTGAAAAAAAGAAAAAAAAAATCGATTACTAGTAACACTTATAATAAGATCTTAGGGTAGTTGATTACAGATAAAAAGACCAATTTGAATCGAAACAGTGATAAATATTTGACATATGAAATGTTTATGAAATTTATTCACAAAAGAGATAAAATTGAGATGGAAAATTTTATAGAACCTTGATCAGTTATTATGAAAAAATAACACAATTCATTTCATTTCATTTCATTTTTGAACTCAAGATTTCCAACAAACTTTTTTTTTAATTTATGCAAATTCGTGTCTAGTTTAGGAGTATGCAAATTTCATATACATTTACATTTCAAAAGGCCTTCAATACAGCAAAGAAAATTGAAAATCCTTCTAAAAGCTTTTATTTCACTTTCTGATGCTTCCGAATATCCCGAATATTTTTTTAAATTTTATTACTTTTTTTAACAAACAACAATTTACCATCAACGTTGCATGACACTTTCTCACACCTTTTCAGTGCGCCAAATTTTTCAACACTTTAAACGAAGATGAAAGACCGGTTTCCGCTTCCGCCTGAACCAAATCGACCATTTCCGAGGCCGGACTGATCAAATATTGATCATCTTCACAGTTTAGCGAAGAGGTTAAACAAGAGGTCCTGGCGTAAAACCAACAAGAAGAAAAAAAGCGATCCAATCGCCATCCTAATCAAACACATGCTCAACCCATTTTCGGCCGAAGCCGGAAACCGGCCAGGATCGCGTTTCACCTCCAACCGTTCATCTGGTTCGGTGTGTTTCGGTGCGAGACAAGTTGTTTTACATTTAATTTGTGTAGTAATAAAATATCGCCCTTCCGAGGATGTGCGCCGTGCGGAAATCGAAAGCTCGCTCAGGTGAAACCCTTTCCATTTCCTTCGGCCGTGTCTGGGCTCCGGAAGCGCACGTTTGCATGTGTGCATCGTGCACCGAAAGCGATCCTTTCCGATTAGCATCCGCATCAAGGAGGGCTCTAAAAGGGCTAGAATGCAAATAGGAGCATCCTTGGGCCGTACCCAAGCTGACGGAACACGGTGAGCCTGCAGTTTTCGCCGTTCCTATTGGAAATTCTTCAGCAAATCGACAACCCGCCATCAAACATATGGATGGCGAGGACGAGGGAAAAATAGCTCACGTTACCCATGGTGGTGGTTTCCCTTTCCGCAGGACGAACCGTTCCTCTAGGGGCCAAGGAGCACCAACCGTCCGGGAATGGGCTCACAAGGACCTCACAATGCACGCTAGACCGAGAAGGGGTTAGCGTAAGAAAAGCGCAGTAAAAAGTTAACGACCCAACGAGAAAGACAGAGAGAGAGGAGCGAACGAGGAGAAAAAAAGATGCAACACTCTATTTTGCATATCGAAACTCATTTAAATTCATCGTCAAATGTTAATAAATGTCGCTGCAGTTTTTTTTCTCCTTCTTTCTGTGAAATGAAGAAAAAAACCCCACAAGCATAACTGTGTCGAACGTTGAACAAAAACAAAAAAAAACACCGAATGCAGTTCGATGGAATGGCCGGAAGAAAAAAAGTGCAACGTGCCGGCACCGTGCACCCATACACACACACACACACACGGAAGCCGGATCTGACGGAATCCGGAATCCGGTTCCAGACGGCGTCCTGGACTTGTTTTTTCTTTCGACGGTGTTTCGCCAACCGGGAAGGAAGTTCGTCGCCGTTGGCCGGAGACATGTTGCAATAAAGATTGCATAATGATTACGTAACGGAACGTTCGCAACCGAGAGGGGGGAAGCCGACCGGTGTACGGATGTTGGACAGGACAGGGTAGGGAATCTTGCCGCAGTTCGTGTCTGCTTGACTCGGTTTGGTTGGGTTTGGTTTTGGGCTGCACGGAGAGAGCGAGCAGGCGATGCGACCGTTGGGTCTTTAAAATTGGGATTAAGAAAGTGGTTTCGGTCAAGTTCTTTACTTTGACATTTATTGAATACTTTTTTTCATTGCATTTATTTTAAATAGCTTGTGGCGTGGATTTTTTTTTACTATCATTTTTTTTTGTGTGGAGAATTTGTCGTCAATATTATACATTTTAGTGCGAATTTTGAATGACGATGAAGATGAAGATGTTTTATCACATGTATGTATTTGTATTTGTTAGAATATGTTTTATAACATGTATATGGCATGTATTTGCCTTTCCTGATGAATAGAGAGAGGCTAATAATCATTCCAGATTAACAATACATGAGCAATAAAGCAAACAATGTATAAATTTGGATATATGCTCACAGGATATGTTTTTCTCCTTTTAAATACCAAAAACAATCCATTAGCTAACTTTTCATTATTCTTCTGTTTATTTACATATTTCCAACTAAAAATCGGTACATCAAACCTGTTTGAATCGATGAAAATTTACATATTTTATTACATTAGGAAATGTAACACTATTGACAATAAGAATCTTTTTTTTTACGAAATCGTAGATTGCTCATTTCTTAAGGCTTGTTTAGCAAACAAATGAAAGCGAACAAATATTTGAAGTATTGCGTTTCAAATGTAATTCAATATTATTGTCTTAAGAAATTCATCATAAAATTAAGTATTGTACGCATAACGGTAAGGAATAGAATTGTCCGAGTTGTTTGCATACTAATTTGATAAAATATGAAATCAGTTCTCGATCGGTTTATCCTTCATTTCTACCGTAAGATTAAGATGAAAATCACGAACATGTATCCAAATAATTGGTCTTTAATTTTAATGTAAATACCCTCGAAAGTTTTCGAAATTGTTTAAACTATTTAAAAAAGAGCTAGATTTCATGCTAAAAACGTTAATCGTGAAAACATATCGAAATGTACCTTTAGGACCTGGTTTACGATGAATTGAGTGAAGACATAGTAGTCTAGGAAAAGAGGGAGATGAATGAAGCCTGTTATCAAGTTATCGAGTTATCAAGTTGTTTAGAACCTAGAACTAAAATAATATTACATAACTTTATTAAGAAGCTTTCTCGATATAAAGGCCGTATGAGATATACAATATTTTGAAGACTGCAATATCCAGCTCCTTGCAGTAGAAGTAGTTTAAATAACTTATATTGTTTGGCAAAGTTGATCTACTCGTATCAACCATCCATTTGGCTTCCTTTCTTGTCGAAATATTCATTAACTGTGCGACTGTCAAACTTGGTTTCAAACCGTTAAAATGACGGTGACGGATGAACTTAACCCTTCTTATTTTCAATCAGCGCACAGGAATGAACTCTTTCTTGCTGCTTTAAATTCCATGTCATAAAACTCATTGAACATTACCGATCGCTTGGCGAATATTTGAAATTAACCGTTCTCAACCGTCCTCCGGTGAGGAGATCGTAAATCTCTTCCGCCTCACGTCTAATCTTCCCCGGGCGCTTCCTTACCAACGCCGGCCGATCGATCACCGCATTGCACGTTCTCGAAATGCGGTGTTGATATGCAAATTTCTTAAACTCCTTTCCCAGGCTCCCAGCCCGCCTCGGGGACGCGATGCAACTGATTTGAATATTTTTCTCACATAATCACAGCCCGGTTGCACGTCGGATCGAAGAAATCCGATCGACCGGAGCGGTTTTGGCGTTGCGTAATGGTGCTTTCGCGCGAACGTCTCACACACACACGCACATGCACACGTTGCCGAAAAAGCGCATCGAGCCCCGGCCACACCGTTGTCATCGGCGTCCCTGTTGCATCATAATTTATGCAAAGCAGCGGGCAAAGGGTTCGTGAAGCGGCTGTGTAAGGACAACCTCCACATTCGTCCTGTCAAAACTGCCGAAGAAGATGCTACCCTACCGACCGGAAAGACAGTTCCAACTCTCACACACACACACCCACACACACGCACACACGCAAATGGAAATGTGTGGGAAAAAAATACGCACGTCCCGAACGGCTCTTGGTCCCGAAAGGCGCATTTGCGCATCCTTTCGCACCGGGGCAAGAAACTGCAGAAGCGCATTCGCGCGGTCCCGTCTTCCGAAACCGGCCCGAAACGCCTCATTTGCATACGGGTTTCTCTACTTTCGCCGTAATCACAACCCATCGCGACCCCTTCCCCGAGGGCTCCCGGACGGTGAGGATGCATTTTTGTTTTTCCACTCACGTCTTTTGCCATTTGGAACAGACAACAACAAAAAATGCATCCGTTGCTGTTCCGATCGAGTCGACGCGTTGCAACGGTTGGCACAGGCTGGCGAAATGTAGATGGTGATGGCGAAAATTGGCCGTTGGTGATACTCGTTCGCCTCCCGATTGTCTGGCGTGAGAAAGTTTTGCTTTCGGGAGGCCTTTAAAAATATTCGCCTAATCTTCTGTTCAAATTTGCAGTTTAAATGGCAAAGTTCGCCGTTTGAGGCTCTTTAATCACTTAAATATGCTCAGATTGGTCTGAAGGTTAACCTGCAGTGACACATCAAACATCAATATTTATTTAATATAGACATTTAATTAATATTCAATTTATTTCCAAAATACAATTCATCAGTTCTACCATATGAAACATGCTACACCATATGAAGCATGCTACAGTACACCTAATGTGGATTTACGTTGAAAAAGAACTCGTCAAATCAGCTCAGATGTTAGACTGTCCTTTTAAGGACCCCGTACTGATGAAGGTCCTTTGCATAATAACATTTGCGAAAGGCTTTTAAGACCTATCACGAAAGGCTCTCCGAGGACTTTATATTTGACAACAACTACACATACATGAACAAAAATCTCCGGTTTTAATTAGATTTGAACCCACGACTTGTTGCGTGCCGAAAGGTGCACTTCCCCGTGACTCTGTGGGAGCTCCTAATGAATAATGTAAATTAATATAAATATAAACTACACGCACATCCTAC